>JAUZSZ010000132.1:26551698-26562061 GCA_034780575.1 Labeobarbus marequensis
CACTTTTTGAATGGAGTTAGTGAAATAAATGAACTTTTTGATGATATTCTAACTATATGACCAGCACCTGTACATTGTTGTGTGCTTTCAGATGGTATCAGTGTAACAGGTCTACCCGTCTCCAGCCCGCTGCGGCAGGTGCTAAAGCCACGTGCTGAAAATAAACCGTTCGGCACTGATGCCAGCAAGAACGAATTCAATCATATCAAGGTAGGAATTCTGTCCTCAAGCTACACACTGTGTAAAGTCACATTACACTTGATTGTTGTAGAACACTTGTTAGTGCACTAGCTAGGTGTGATGCTGTTTTAGTGTTTACTTGGGTTCTAATTATGACATCACACTGGAATGCTCCGCCCACATTTAGGTCCCATTGTGAATCAGTCTTATACTTATTCTGTGTGCAGAGCATGTCAGATTTTTTTTCTGATTGGTCTTTTTTGTTGAATCACGTGTTTTTTTCCTGCTTAGCAGTTTGTAAAACTTGACTCTTTCTCCCTTTACATCAGTCTGTAGTGAGCAGGGGTATCTTTAATTTGGTCTCTGTCTATGATGCTGATGATTGTGTGAGTCTCTGTCCATGGTGCTGAAGTTTTGTGTGTCTCTCTCCATGGTGCTGAAGTCCAAAAGTCTATAAGAATTTTAGCAGAAGTCAGATTTGAGTTGACCTGTTGGTGAGATCCCAGTTCATATGGGCTCAGCTTTATTCTTTCTTATTGAGCAGACAGAGATTATCTTTTCTGAGTAGTCCATTGTTCATTTCTCAATATAAGAGGAAAGCTTTACACTGGCGATCATGTTTATGAACATGCAGTATGTTCACACTGAGATTGCCGCTGGATGAAGTCGATTTTTTTTGTTGTTGTTGCATTTATTTATTTTTGTTTGTTTGTTTTGTTTGTTTCTTTGTTTGTTTAAACAAAATAAATATAAATTTATATATTTTTTATTTTATTTTGATTTAATGGTATTTTTATATTTTAACATGTTTATTGTGTTGAATTTATTTATATTTATTTGAATTTTATTTTATATAGTGCATTTCAGTAGAAGTGATATAATCAATTCGATTTGCATTTTATTTAATGTTTATTTATTTTGTTTTGTTTTATCTATCTTGAACCTTTTTTGAATTAACTTTTTTCATTTAATTCAGTTTGTGTTTTATATAACATGGTTCAGCAGAGGTGGTATAATCAATCACATTTTTATTGTATTTATTAATTTTTTTATAAAATAAACAAACAAACAAACAAAAAAAAAAAACGGGTCAGGGGAAGTGTAATCAATCCAATAGTTAATGGAGGAATGGACCATCATCTGGACAGGTGGACATTTATTTTCAAAGTTTCTGGCAACCTGAGTGGACTGCAAAAACAATTTTCTTTTTATTGTAAAACAAGCAACATGGCATATGATAATAAATCTTGCCGAGAGAACTAAAGTTAAAGAGATTTATGCTTAAAATGCACAGCAAAGACAAAATAAGCTTAATTCAAAAATAACACACATTTATTTTGTCTCACCCCATTAGCAAATAGTTTTTTTCCCCCTTGTTTAAAGCACAAACTAATTTCCGCTCCAGGATGCTAATTTTAGGAAGCAAGAAAACTAATTTGTTGTTGAATTAAATTACACATGATTTTTACCAGCAGTACACCTCATTTGTGATTTTTAAAAGCTATTCGCAGCAACATCGGGACGTCCAGCCCCAGGAACGCCCAGTCGAAACAGACAGTACGGCGACCTGCTGTCCTCCAGTGACAAAATCACTGTCATTGTGTACGGGGCATGAAACTGACAATCCATCTACCTCCATCCCTCCTGTCATTACTGCATAATTCAGTGCCGTTTTCGGCAGAAAGAAAGAGTTTGAGGATGCCGGGGTGAGAGAATACAGATGCATCCTGAATGGAAACGAGATGAACAGGATAGCTAGAGTAAGTAATGAGAGGAGGAAGTGTTGAGTGACAGGACACATCAACGCTGCAGGATATATCCCAGCCTGAGACACTCTGATTGTTTGAATCTGGACGAGCTGAAAGTAATCACTTCTGCCATCTGACTGACAGCGTCCGACTGCGACTCGCAACAGGAAGTGTCTTTACTCACTTCCCCTCTCATAACCCTATCAACACTGTCCACTGAGAGAGAGAGTGATGGTGTCCCGGTCCTCACTATCTCCAAACCCCCAAACGGCTTAGCAGTGAAGAGAAGTTGTCTCCAGCTTAGCTGTTTCCAGTGCAGTCTTTCTTTCTTCTTGTCCTGGCAGGGACTGAGGAGTGATAAATGAGACAGCGAGAATCCAGTCAGCTCTGCTGGGCAGGCAGAACACAATAAGAGATCGGAATTAAGCTGTTGTAGAGGGAAGATTAGGGTCAGATACCTGAGAGAGACAGAAGAGAGAGTGTGCTTGTGTGTGTTTAAGATGAGAGATGATTTGCTGCTCGAGAAACATGGCTTGTTATTATCAACATTGAAAATAGTTGTTGTGTAATAGTTTTGTGGAAAATGTGCTGCTGCTTTTTTTTTCAGGATTCTGTTATATAGAAATTCGAAAAGAACAGCATTATTTGAAATAGAAATCTTTTTGTAACATTATACATGTCTTCATTGTCACTTTTGATCAGTTTAATGTATTAAAAGTATTAATTTCTTCAAAAATTCTTACTGACCCCAAACTTTTGATCAGTAGTGAATGCTTAACTGCATCGCTTTTTTTCATTGCTTTTACATTTAACTTTTGTTTTTCCACATATTGTGAGAAATTAACAGAACTATTATTCTTATACTTATTTTTCATGAAATGTGTGTTTCTTCCACTTTTAGCACTTTTATGTCATTGGGTTGGTGTTATTATAATTAGGAGGATTTTTTTTCTCTTTTTCATTATATGAATATCACATAAAGACAAGTTGTTTTTATTTATTTTTGCTTATTTTCTAAATACATTGTATGTGTAGATTTTATAATTCTACTCAAATATGGTTTAAAACTATGAAAATCTGTTTAAAAATTAAATATATAAAATATTAAAATATACTTTTTTACATTTAAAACAAATGTAAACAAACTGATCTAAACATTTATAAATTATCTTAACAAATAAAACTGATCTCATTTAAACAAAGTTAATCAGAAATCATTTCAGTTTTTAATTTATGAAATAATTGTAATAAAATGTGTCAAATGTATCATAATAAAATCAACATTGTCAGTGGAGAGCTTGAGATAAAATGAAGACAAATGAAGCTAAATATAATTTGTGAACAGAGTATTGTATTGTGTCTCAGAAAAGTGTGAAAGTCGTATTTAATTGTGTGTATTCAGGATACATAAATGCAAGCTATGAAATTTGCCTCAGCTAGACAAATGAGTTGACCAGAAAAAAAAAGTTAAAATTGACAATAGTGCCTGTAGTTGAAGAAACACCACTGTACAGATCTTATCATGTATTTCTTTTAAAACCATATAAAGTGTTACATCCACAAAAATAGCTGTTGGATCCAATTCCAGAAGTGCCAAAACTGGGTTCGGCTTGTTCCAGCACAAATAATAATGTACAACCTCCAAATTCAGATTGTATCAGAAGTGATTTAAAGGGATTGTTGACCCAAAAATGAAAATGAAAATTTGCTGAAAATGTGCTCACCCTCAGGTCATCCAAAATGAGTTTGTTCGTTCATTGGTACAGATTTTGAGAAATTAATCTTTGTATCATTTGCTCTCCAATGGATCATCTGCAGTGAATGGTTGCCGTCAGAATGAGAGTCCAAACAGATGATAAAAACATCACAAGTAATATAAGTAATCCACAAGCTACGTGTTTCTAATAAATCCATGATCAAGATGTTTTTATTTGTTTACCATAAACATGCTGCTTTTCACTTCACAAAACATTAATTGATGGACTGGAGTGGTGTGGGTTACTTGTGGATTATTGTGATGTTTTTATCAGCTGTTTGCACTCTCATTCTGACGGCACCCATTCACTGCAGAGGATTCATTGGTGAGCAAGTGATGTAATGATGAATTTCTCCAAATTTGTTCAGATGAAGAAACGACTCATTGAATTGTTCCTTTGATTTGTTGGAAAGTGTTGTTTGATTCACTGTTTTACTCATGGTTGTACCCCTTTAGTTTTAGTATCAAAAAAACACAAGCTTTACAGAATGCCACATGCATCTGTCTGCTGTCAAAGCATCGCAAGAGATGCGAAGAATGCATGCTGCTCGCCAAGGCCAATTTCTTCGAAGACAAACAGCAGTGATTCAGTGGATTTCGGTACAGTTGGAATATGTCATTCACAAACTTCTTCACTGCTCACTGGATGTTTGTTCATTGATTCTTTTGGCTCAATTGATGGTGCTTTACAACTAAGGATGCTGTGCACTTGCTCTGTTTAACATAAATCAATCATGTTAAACATGAAATGAATTGTATCCCATTTCCAAGTTGGATTTAGACTCTCACACTCTTTCCTCCGTCTGTATTTTCCCAGTATTTCTTCCTAAGGTTTTGAAATTTGAAAAAACAGCACAAGCAATTTTGTCATTGTTTCTTCGGCCAGACGGTGAAGAAGCATTTTAATAATTTCTCAGATGGTGCTGGAGGGAGAGCGAATCGATACGAGATCTGATGTGAGTTCAGTTCAGTAGATTAATGACTGGTTTTCTGCCGGTATGGAAATGGATCATCACATGTGACCCCTGACAGCTCCTGCGTGCGAATGCGTACGTTTATGGCACTATGTGCTTGTGAACGATCCTGCTGGGCACAAACACTTAAATTAAGCTGTTTGGTTTCGACGCGCTCCACTGCGTTTGTGAGTTTGCAGTCATATAAGCATACACACGCATAGTATATTTCATCATTTAGCTTCGTGATTAGTTTGTTTACTTGTTTTGTGCATGTAAAGGAAATGAAAAGCACTCTTTTTCCCATCAGCGGCTGATATCCAGAGCTGCTTTATTGAAGATGAGCAGGAACGTTAAAAGTAAATGATCATCAGGGTTTATGAAGTCTCACATGCAGCTTTGGCTATCCGTCTTCACACAGCTAGATTCTGCTTTTTTTTTAGTTTAGCATCTGCTTTTGTTGTGGCGGTAGGTTGGTTCGATTACTTCTAATTAAATCAACCCATAATGCAGGATCTAGGTGTTCATATCTATGCACAGATGTAGCGTGTTAATTCAGAAATCACTGAAACTTTTCTTTCTTTAAAGTTTAAACAAAGTCATACATTAATGATATGAATGAGAACACATACTTGTTCTCCTTCCCTTCAGGCCGATGTGTCTTTAAATTAAAGCTCTAAAGACCAAACACATTAGTGATGTGAGGAGATATTTTCACCACAGACTCCAGATATGAGTCACACAGCACTGGGAGGCTTTCCAGCACTATATAGCAATACTTTGGGTCCGTAGAAGTGAGCTAATTTTGGCAAAATCTCTCACTGGGGATATTATGAAGGTAAAAAGTATTTGATAATATGTACGTGAAGTAAATATTGTGGTAAAAATGTCTTTTAGTTGTGTGGTGAGGGTTTGTGCTAAAAGTTTAAATAATTATTTTTTTTGTAAGAAATGGATTTTCTTTTATTTAGCTACGACACATTCAAATGATCAAAAATGACAGTAAATATTTTTATGTAAGACTTAAATTGTTAACTATTACACTGTCGTTACTTCAGCCTTTATTGTCACATGATCTTCAGAAATTGTTCTAAAATGCTTATTTGGTGCTCAAGAAACATTCATAATTATCAGTGTTGAAAACAGTTGTGCTGCTTAATAGTTTTTTTTTTTTGACAGTATAAATGACTTTACTGTCACTTTTGATCAATTTGATGTTTCCTTTCTGAATAAAAGTTTAATTTATTTAAAAACAAAATAAAATACAGACCCCAAACTTATGAATAGCCTTATAAAGAAAGAAAGAAGTACACTCTCCCACCTATTTTCCTCTTATCCTGCACCTCTCATACTCATTGGGTCCAGTTTGAGGTGATTCACTCTCACTGTGTGGGTCTAAGAGGGGCAGCTGGGGCATCAGGAGGCTCAAGGGGCAGTTAAATGCTGTGAAGAGGCAAGTGATGTGATCACTTAGTGAAGACTGGAGAGACAGAACCCAGCGAGAGAAGGAAGATCCGTATCAGCAGCTGGAGTCGTGCCCGAGTGTGTGTGTGTGTGTGTGTCTGGCAGCTCATCTGTGAGATGATGTATGGCAGTTATTCTGTAGCTCTGACTACTGTGTAAGCACTTTCAGCAGCCAACCGCAGGGAAACACACACTTACACACACACAGGGGCGCGTACAAGAAGATGCACTATGCTTAAACCTTCTATCAGTAGCGCAAAGAATTATGCATTTGGCGTGAGTCTGTGTGTATGCCCTTTGACTCCAAAACCCTTAGTATTCAAAACCCTTAGTGGACCAGATTGGAAAATAAAGCATGTTTACAAACCAGTGAGATTAAATGCACGTTTCTTTAGCGGTTACGCATGTGTGAGCGTGAATGCAACTCGGTCTTTTCTAAAGATAATCTTGACAGGACAGACGCTCATAAACAAGATATGACCTTTACAAATGAAAGGAGATGAAAATAAGAAAGATTTCAATTTAAAAATGAATATGAAATCAAAACTGACCCTGTTAACATTCTCAACAAACAACTCTGGTCTGGTCTTATTGTGCAGGATTTATCAGTCTATGTTATTGTAACGCAACAAATATATAATCTGTCAAAGGAAAATAATAATATATAGTTGATATAATTTAAAAATATGTAAATAGAATTAAATGATTTTATTAATGTAAATAACGTCACAATCCTATCAAATCTTCTACATGTCTCACAAAATACTCAGATTCATGTATCAAAAAAGGTACATTTTTGCAACCCAACTCATGTGTTGTTAATGTTTCATGTTCTCAGTTCCCATTCAGTCGGTTCACTCGGTACAACACATGACTATGGGATATCTTGCGCCATCTGCTGAAGACACCTCTAATCACGCCTGAAAGGCCAATGCGTCACTCACCTTGTTCTTCAGCTCTTCACCGTGCTGCGAGAACACAGTCACGCCACGTTTTGCAAGAGAAAACCCACGGTGGTGATTCTTGTTGAAACTAAGGTAGACAGGCAGACACAGAAAGAAAGGGGTTCTTAGCTCGAGTTCAGCACGGCTAACAAGGGCTAATGAACTCCTTTTCAAGTACGATGTCTAAGCACCTTGATCCCCGACTTTAATCAGCAATCGAAGTGTCAGGATGATGACTCAGTCTCGCTGGATGCGGGCGAAGAGACAATTTTCATGTGGGGCAGGTCCTGAGTTCTCCCTCACCCGTCGAGGCGTTGGGTGATAGCGAGGCAGGGGAAGATCCCTTCACAGACCTCGATTCAGTGGGGTTATCGGCTGCAGTTTCTGTCACGCCCTCCCTGTTTCAGCGGGGTAGTTGCAACCGCGGTGTTATAAAGGGATTCCCCGATACTAAGAGGGGAAATCCGGACACTCCTCAGCAAAGGGGCAGTTCGAGTGGTGCCACGGGAGCATATAGAAGAAGGGTTTTACAACCGTTACTTCCTCCTCCCCAAAAAGAGTGGGCCTATCCTGGATTTATGACGGCTGAACAAACAGCTCAGACGTTTCAAGTTCAGGATGCTTACGGTATGCCACCTGTTGTGCGCCCTTCGCCCCCAGGATTGGTTTACGTCGGTGGACTTGACCGACGCATATTTTCATCTAACGATCCACCCGAGGCACAGAACATTTCTGAGGTTCTCTTTCGAGGGGACTGCATACGAGTTTCAGGTCCTTCCGTTTGGGCTATCCCTGGCGCCACGTATTTTTACGAAGTGCGCAGAGGCAGTGTTGGCCCCGTTGCGGAGGCAGGGCATGAGAGTGTTCGCGTATTTGGTATTACCTACTCCTGGCCACAGACAGCAGAGAGCAGGCGGCGGCACAGACAAAAGTGCTTGTCTTGCATCTGCGTGCTCTGGGATTTTTGATAAATCTCGAAAAGAGCACTTCAGTTCCAAGTCAGCGGATTTTGTATCTCGTTTTAGAGATAGATTCCGTACGGAACACAGCTATGCTGTCGGCACGGAGGGCTGAGGTTTTCCGAAGCTGTCTGACTCTGTTTCAGCTGGGCAAGCGGATTCGTTTTCGCTTGATATTGAGGCTACTGGGGCTTATGGCCTCGATGGTGGCGGTTGTTCGACTGGGTCTCCTCTTTATGCGTGCGGTCCAGAGATGGGCACTGAGCACAGGGTTGCACGCTGTGTGGCATCTGAACAGACAGGTGACGATTACGCCATTGTGCGTTCGAGCTCTGATTCCGTGGGAAAACCCCACGCTGTTGTCCGAAGGGGTTCCCCTGGGCAGGGTTACGTCACGTATAGTAGTGTCGACAGATACATCACTACATGGATGAGGAGCTCTGTGCCAAGGGAGCTCTGTAAGAGGGGAATGGTCAGCTGCGCTGAAACGTCACATAAATTATTTGGAATTACGAGCTGTAGGTCTAGCTCTGCAGCATTTTTCCCAGCGGGTGCGGGGCAGGCATGTATTAGTCATGACACACAACACAACGGTGGTGTCATATATAAACAGGCAAGGAGGCACTTGCTCTCTCCCGCTGTTACAACTCGCTCGGAAGCTCTTGATATGGAGCAGCGAAATTTTGCCATCACTCAGGGCAGTGCATGTTCCGGGCCAGGGAGTGGCGCTTGCACCCCAGGATAGTGGCACAGATCTGGGACAGGTTTGGCAGAGCCAAGGTTGATCTTTATGCGTCAGCAGAGAACACGCACTGCCCGCAGTTTTTTTCAATCACAGGCAGGATCGGCCCCGCTGGGGATGGACGCGCTGTCATATGCATGGCTCAAGACCCTGCTATATGCTTTTCCACCAGTGGATCTGATACAGCCCACCCTAGACCGGGTGCGGCAGGAAGGTCTGTCGCTCATTTTGGTGGCCCTGTGCTGGCCAGTAAAGACGTGGTACGCAGGCATTATGGTGTTACTGTCAGGGACGCCGTGGTGTCTCCTTCTGTACGACGATCTGCTGTCCCAGGCAGGGGGGCAGATTCGGCATCCGCGGCCGGAGCTGTGGTCGCTGTGGGCTTACCCGCTGAAAGGGAGAGGCTGATAGCAGCAGGGCTCCCTGTCGAGGTGGTAGCCACAATTCAGAGCACAAGGGCTCCGTCGACGAGGGGGCTTTATGCACTTAAGTGGAGCGTATTTGAAGAATGGTGCGGGCGGAGAGCATTATCACCGTATCAGTGCCCGATTACGGGGATTTTGACTTTTCTGCAAGAGTTGTTGGAGGAGGGTCGTGCCCATTCCACACTGAAACTTTATCTGGCAGCCATCTCTGCATGTCATAAGGGCATACATGGTGTTGCGCCAGGCGCGCACCCGCTTGCCGTTCGTTTTCTTAAAGGAGCACGACGGTTAAGGCCCGTAGCGAAATCAATGGTGCCGACTTGGGACCTGGTTCTGGTTCTCGAAGCCATGTGTGAGCCTCCTTTTGAGCCATTAGAGGCCTTGGACCTGAGGATTTTGTCGTATAAAACAGCTTTGCTGCTGGCGCTGGCGTCAGCAAAGCGGGTGGGCGACCTGCACGCGCTGTCGGTACACCCCACCTGCGTCCAGTTTGCACTGGATGGGTCAAAAGTGGTGTTGCACCCGAATGCAGCATATACGCCAAAGGTCTTATCGGAGGCATATAGCGCGCTCTCGTTCGAGCTACCGGCTATTTCAAACCTCTCTATTGATTCGGAGGAAGACAGGAAGCTGCATGCCTTATGCCCCGTGAGGGCTCTACGCAGGTACATTGAGCAGACGCGGGCGGGGCGTTCTGCTGATCAGCTATTTGTATGTTTTGCGGGTCCGGTTCGGGGGAAGCCGCTTTCCAAGCAGTGGCTTTCACACTGGATTTTGGAGGTAATTTCGTTAGCATACAAGAGCAAAGGGTTGTCCCTGCCTGAGGGGGTGCGCGTGCACTCAACTAGGGGCATGGCAGCGTCATGGGCGCTGTTTAGGGGAGTGTCTGTGGGGGACATCTGTGCGGCTGCTAGCTGGACGTCGCCGCACACGTTTGTCCGTTTTTACCGACTGGATATCACGGCAATGACAGTGGCTCGGTCTGTGCTCACAGCAGTCTCAAGGCAGGGGCCGTCGCTCCCGTGAGAAGCATGGGGTATGTGACGGTGCTGCTCCCTTGCATTTAGTTTGGCGACTTTGCGGGGCGTGTTTATATGTCCCATAGTCATGTGTTGTACCGAGTGAACCGACTGAATGGGAACGTTGAGTTATGCATATAACTACTGTTCCCAGAAGGAGGGAAACGAGGTAC
>JAUZSZ010000132.1:26596712-26606756 GCA_034780575.1 Labeobarbus marequensis
TGTTCTGATAATACTAATATTAAAACTGTGACATTCAACTGTAAATATTTTTGACATGTCATTATCTTTATTAATTAAACAAAAAGTTTGGACAATGTTTAGGTTACACTTTATTTAAGGTGTCCTTGTACATTTAAGTATTGAGTAATATTAATTACCTACGTGTACTAACTATATGGTTAGGGTTAGGATGAGGGTTTGGCTTACTTGCATGTATATGCATAATTTATTGTTATTATAATAGTAAGTACACGTAACGTGTAACAAGGCCACCTTAAAATAAAGGGTTACCTAAGTTTATAACACCAGACTGTTCAACATGGATGCATGATAATACCAACAACAAATAAAAAGAATTACTAGGGTAAAAATTAATATTGTTTTCACACCAATGAAACTTTCAAATTCTCAAACACTAAACCCAGATTATGATGCATAGTTTTATTACAAGCTTATTACAGGTTTATTACAACATCAGAGTTGAACATATATTTTCCTCACAGTCCTCACAGTTGCTGTTGTACATAGTTGCTGTTTATGGATTATAGATTAAATATATGTAAATGTCTGTGAATGTCAGATATGGCAATGTTGAGTACAGATCAACAGACCATAAATTATTCCTACGACTTGGTACAGATCAAAACCAATGACTGATGTTTTTCTTGATACCACTTCTTGCTTTTGAATCTTCTTCCATTGCTTCCCCCTGCTGATGGGCATAAATATAGTGTCTGTGATGGAAGAAGCCACATGACTGAAACAGATGAATATACTAAGAGACTACACAAGTCATTTTATATGCTGAGGCCAAATTATTGACACTCCTAGATGAAACCCGCTTTCTGATTCCCAGAGACCAAACTGATCTTCTTGTATTAATAGATTAAACCAGCCTTCTGAAACTAAACCAGGCTTCTGGCACTGGGATATTAAACCTGCATTTTGACATTCAAAGATTTCACCAGTTATTTAATACAGACAGACTAAAGAAGCCCTCTGGTCACTTAGATTTTAAACACGTCTTTTGTGATGAAATCTTTCTGATAGTTGGGAACACAGAAACAGACGAAGCCAAAAGAACAAAGAGGGTTTAGACAGAATCCCTTGTAGTATCAGACTGAAACAAATTTCCTGTGTGTTCAGTTCTACTGAGTCATACCACCACTTTTACAACTAGTCTAGTAGTAATATTAATGGAATGTTATTTTTATTAATGTACATTATAATATGTAAGATACTTTTAATAGAGTACAACTATTTTCTATTTGAATATATTTTAAAATGTCATTTATTTACTCCTGTGATGGCAAAGCTGAATTTTCAGGTGCCATTCAGTCTTCAGTGTCACATGATCCTTCAGAAATCATTCTAATGTGCTGATTTGCTATGCAAAACACATTTCTAATTGTTATCAGAGTTAAAAATGTTTGTGGTGCTTAAAGTAATAGTTCACCCAAATATTAAAATTTGCAGAGCAAAATCTACACAACAAATTTGATCCTCTGCAGTGAATGGATGCCATCAATGCGAGAGTTCAAACAGTTGATAAAAGCATCACAATAATCCACAACTCCAGTCCATCAATTAAGTTAAAACACCTTAATGATGGATTTGGACATAGCTTTTTGCTTCACAAGACATTATTTGATGGACTAGAGTCCATCAAATGTGGATTTCTTGTGGATTATTGTGATGTTTTTATCAGCTGTTTGGACTCTCGTTCTGATGGCACCCATTCACTGCAGAGGATCCATTGGAGAGCAAGTGATGCAATGCTATATTTCTCCAAATCTATACTTATGCAAAAACAAAATCACGCACTCCTTGAATAGCTAAAGGGTGAATAAATTTTTGTTTTTTGTCAACTATTAATCAAATAGTTTTTTTATGATTATTGCTGTCCATATCTGGCAATAGGAATCTCTTCCTCTCTGCCAGATCCCAGCGTACACTTACATGGTTCAGTTGAGAGGAAGGCCATCTCTCAGAGTCAACGCAGCGCTCAGCATCATTACACAGCTCACGTCTGAGAACATCACTGCTGTTACGTAATGAGCTTTTGTTCTCAACACTGTTATTAGTGTCACTGTGTGCAAATATTTCACCTCTGTCTACACGCTCATCTTCTCCATTCACGCTGCTTGGCTAATTTAATGCAGAAAACAGTTGCATTATTGTTCTGAACGCTTCCAGGAAAAACATGATAAAGGTCATTAGGGTAGAGAATCATAGGACGTTCTGATCAAATGTGCATTGGTTTTCAGTATAGGAGTTTTGGGTGAAAGGCCACGTTTTCCTTGACCAAATGTGCACTCGTCCCTTCAACGTCACGGGGAGGCCAGCGTGGAGGGCGTCCTCAACCAGCTCATATTAGAACATCTGCAGCTGGCTCCTCTACAGTGGGGTAAGAACACTCTCCTCTCTCCGTGCCCGGCTTCATAAATACGGATATTCAAATATATTCACACTCAGAGGTTATTGGTCTCCAGCGGTGGATGTAGGACTGGTCTCTGTTCATGTTTCTTATTTGCATTTGTAATCGAGGAGAAATGTCCCTCACCGTGTGTGTTGGAGGCCGTTCGTGCAGGACAAGGTTTTTGTGTTCTTTGTGTTGTTTTATAATTATTGGTCTATGTAGGCATGCATTAGATGGACATGTTTTATGGTTTTCATTAGAGCTGCTTTTTAAAGTGATCTTTAAAATGTTTCTCGAAAAATGCTTATTCTCTTTTTTTATTTTTATTTTTTTGAAGCCATATATGTGAATGACCCCTTTCCACTTTTCCACCAAAAAACTACTTTTGAGAACATATTTTAGTGTAATTTAATGCAGTTTTTGTCATCACAAGCTGATCTGATGTCATGGTCACAACTTGTTTTAATATATAATAAATACAATTCATATCAGGCAGATATCACATGAAACACAGTAAGAAAGGTACTTCAGCTTGTCACTGGGGCAGTAACCTCAGTAGTGAACACATTTGCGCCTTACCTAATTTGGTAAAAAATTAAATAGATAGGGTAAAAGAAAGAAAAAAAGGGTGTATTATATGTAAGTATATATGTACATTTTTTCTAATGTGTTCAATTCTTTTATTCATCAAAAAGTGTCAGGTCCAACACTGATAATAAATTAATATATTAGAATGATTTCTGAATGATCGTGTGACCCTGAAGACTGGAGTAAATGTGGATGAAAACTCAGTGCTGCATCACAGAAATAAATAAGAGCAAACCAAAATTAGAAATTGCAATATTTCCCAATATTGCTGGTTTTTCTGTATTTTTGATCAAATAAATAAAGCCTTGGATGAGCATAAGAAACTCCATTAAAAACATTAAAAATCTTACTGATCCCAAACTTTTAAACGGCAGTGTATATATCACACAACAGGTAAACAGTGAATGGTTTTTAACAAGTACAGAAGTGCAAATATGTTATGTTGTGTGCTGTTAAGGTAGACAGGTTATAATGTCGTCTGTAAAGTTTTTATCTAGATGTTTTGCAGTTTGAGCTGTTTTAAAAACTCTACAATACTGGTTCTTGATACAAGAACAGAGGCAGATGCAGAGCCAATGTTTCCAGTCCTCTCTGTTGTGTTTAAACTGAGTTAGATTGGGAAGTGAATAGTGTGTGTGTGATCACTGTGAGGATTCTTTGCAAAGTTGTCTGAGAGTTGGAGCGGCGTGTCTGTAGATCTGGATCATCTGTAGGTTCCTCTGTGACAGCATGTGTGATGTAACCCGCTCTTTCTCTGTCTGTCTCTCGATGGCACTCAGAGATCAAAGCTCAAACTTGTGTCTATATTTATCTGTAAGAACCCTCTCTGCTTCTGGATCTGCAGTCGTGCCTTTTAACTTTTCTTCTCGTTGTCTGGGGGTCAGCAGCGATTCATAACATGTCACACAATCATGTTTATTCAAGCCTGCAGACCTGCATAACATTAATGCATATTTATGAGCTCATAAATGTTGGAGGACTCATCTGAGATGACCAGACCGTGACATGAAACATGTTTCATATCACACAGTGATAGTCTCTTCTGCCTTTATCAGTGTTACGCTTGCGTACAAGAGGCTGACAGAGCACTAGTGTCTTATTTATCTGTCAAAACTGAGAGAATTTATCAGCCATAAAAATTTCTTAATGGCCAGTATTTTGTGCTATATATGCAGTATGAGTCCACATTGGATGTATTTGATTCAAAATCAAATTTAAATCTGAAAATTAATAGAAAGATTTAGGATGTTGATACTCTTTGGATTATTCTCAAATAATGCTGGAGAGTGTGATCAGGTTTTGTTCATTACAGCAAAAGCAGACAAACAAAATACTAAGACAATATTATATTTAATGTTTTTCAGCTTTGTTTTATTTATTGTTATTTAATTTCTAGAGTTCTACTTACCTCACTATTATTTATTTATTTATTTATTCATTCATTCATTCTTTCCACTTCACTCAAACTGGTCTCTCTCTTTTTAATTTTTATTTTTTTTGCAATAATTTTATTTATTTGCCCAAAACAATTTCTCCACTCCATACTGTATATATTATAAAAAATTTTTTATTTTTTTTTATTTTTTATTCAAATTGATTCCCATTTTTTATTTAGTTCATTGTTTTGCCTCAAAACAATTTCTCCACTCCTTATATATTATAATTTATAATGAAAAGTATTACAAATTACAAAATTGAATAAAAAATAGCATTTTTAGCAGTGGTTTTAGGCCATTAGATTCAGCTATATATATAAGTGAAACATTTAAAAAATATTATTTATCAGATCTTCCCTAGTAGCTATATTTTTGACACACACTGCAGGTTGTTGTGACTCACAGCATCTTATACTAGATGGCCACCGGACCCATTACAAAGACATTCAGTTTTGCACCTTAAATGTACAGGTACTATAGGATTGACATGGATTTATTTATTTTTTAAGCAAAACTTGTTACTAAGCACAATTTAAACCATGCATTATGTTGCAGTTTATATAAAGGTTAAAGCCAGTTTTTACTTGGATTTGGTTTTTATTGAGTGTTATTTCTGAACCCTGCACACGCACATACAGTAATATCAGAGACGTTCAAACACACAAGAGCAGCAGAAGAGCCATTAAAATTCTTTCCCATCATCAGCGGCATTTATTTAGCTATTAAATGCGGTCAGCGCTCTTTAATGCTTTAATGGACCCATCAGAAGTCCCTCTCTCATGCATTTATCAGAGATGTGAAAACTGCAGGACTCTTGATTAAAAGCCCATCGGAGCTTCAGAAAGTCTGACGGCTCTTTCTGCACCTGCTTGTCTTCCAGTCCAGATACTCTCATATACATTGAGAGCTGCTGTAGTTCTTCTGCAGTTAAAAACTCCACAGTGCTGTTTGAACTAAATGAATCTGCTCTGAGGGCTGATACGTCGCTTGTCTTAAATTTACATATATTATGAGGAGACCTTTACCGGGTCATTGCGTTTTAGATGGTGGGTTATTAAAAAGTAAAGACAAAACTTTGTCAAACTTTTAAAGCCTGCTATTTCTAGAACTTGGCTGTTGCTCATAATGGTTATGGTTCTCTAATTCTTTCATTTATTTAACTCTCAACCCCTCTGAACTCAGATCAGACAGTCTTGCTATAACTGCATTAATAAATCATAGTCCTGATAATCATAGTTATCACAGCTGTAAAATCACACTGATGTGACAGAGATTATAATAACAATCCATAGTATATTGTTCCTGACATTATAAATGCTTATCCTCTTAAAAAACAAAAAGCATATTTAAAAACTAAATGTTTATTTTGTTTTACTTTTTACTCAAATTGGTCGTTACTCAAAATGAAAAGTATTACAAATTACAAAAGTGAAAAAAATCAAATTTTAACCAGTGGTTTTAGGCCTTGGATCCAATTGTTTCCTATTTTATTTTTATTAAATATAATAAATATTGTACTTTGTTGTTGTTTTTTTATTATAATTATTTTATTAAATATTTATTTATTTTTATTATTTTATTTTTGGTCTTTTTTTTGTCTTTATTAAATAGGATAGAGGCAGAAAACAATGAGGAACAGGACCTCAAGCTTAATTTTGAATGGGTGGATGGATAGATTATGGTAATTATTTGTTAAATCAAGAGTGTTTGATTGAATTGTGAAGTAAGAGCATGTATTATTTGCAAAGAGCCATTAAAAAAAGCACTGAAACGCTTTCATCAGCGAGCTTCAGGATGTTTAATGCTTTGTAAAAGCTTGATGCCTTTAGTGTTGAATACTTTTGGAATCTCATCAGCACAGTGAGATTGTCGATTAGTGTGTTAGAGCTGTAATCTAGTGTTTTATTCATTTCTATACTTGAATCTATTTGCTGTAGGTAAAGACAGGTACTCTGCAGCATTCTGCGTTGCCATGGGAACCGGACAGGATTCAGATGATTCTGTTCATTTGCGCGGCACCGTCCATTTCAGCTGATGATTTATGCCTCTGTGTGTGCGTGTCTGTACCTGTAAGTGTTGGATGCTTGTTGGTACACAGTTCCTAAGAAATCAGCAGATTGTGTGTGTGCAGACACTGATGGGCTTCTCTGTGCATTATCCTAGATGTCATTGGCTGCTCTGTATTTGGGTAGTTGACACTAAATAATTTACGACACTATTTTAAGCAGCGTTTTGCTAAGACTTTTATAATTATGTGTCATATTTTATAAGCTCATTCTAATTGAGCATCTACATGGAATACTTGTGCCTTTAAATATACGAGTTCACACTGCAGGACCATTTAAATTGAATTAGTGAAGGCAAAATTGTGATTAGAAGTGGTGAATAGATACAGGGCCTCAGATTTACACTTAAACAGAATATTTTGACATTGATAAAAAATAAAATATTTATATGCTAAAAAGGTCCATAAACACATTATGCATTATTATTATTACTACCCATTTTGTTTAGCTTATTCCCTGTCTTGCATTTCATTGGTTGCTGTGTGCTGCATCCTACATTTCATTGGCTGCTGTGTGACCTGTCTTGCCATTCATTGGTTGTTATGTGGACAATCTTGCATTTCGTTGGTTGCTGTGTGGCCTGCCTCACGTTTCATTGGTTGCTGTGTGCTGTGTCCTGCGTTTCATTGGCTGCTGTGTGACCTGTCTTACATTTCATTGGTTATGTGCACAATCCTGCATTTCATTGGTTGCTGTGAGCTACATCCTGTGTTTCATTGGCTGCTGTGTGACCTGTCATGTATTTCATTGGTTGATGTGCTGCTCTTTCTTTGTTTGTTTGTTTCTTTCTTTCTTTCTTTCTTTCTTTCTTTCTTTCTTTCTTAATAAAGGTCAGGGTGTGCAGTCAGGGATTAATGATGTTCACATTTAAATCTACATCCTTTTCGCAAATAAGAGTTTTTTTTTTCTTTTTCTCCATGGTATTTGCATCTGACTGCAGTACTGCATTAAGACTGCATTCTACTACGATTTTGACATAAATTAGATGCTTCCAGCAACTTTGTGTACGCTTTATAATGTTAATAAATGCTAGTGAAACACATTAAGTGTGTGTGTACTTGTGGGGAACAGCTAATCTGGCTCAACACAATACAGGCATGTTTGATCCTTGTAGTTCTATTGTGTTGGCATGGCACAGAATTATCACATATTTGTCACGCTGTACAATTCCTAAACAAGCTCTTTTGAGCTGTAGGATTAAAAAGAGTAGCTCATTCGGTACAGCTAGTTCCTTTCTGATGTTTTTAAATGGGATGCCGTTATTGCATTTCTCTGTCTGATTATCAACAACAGTGACGTGTCTCATCCAGTCAGCATCCCTGCAATCCTTCATCCATTGTGATGTAACAATAGGTCCCTGTCCAATCGTGCACTCCCATTGTTTGGCTGTGCCCCGTGTGGAGCAGACATCAATAGAGTCGTATTGCACGTCTGTATTAGTGTGGTCAGCAGGTTTTTTGAGTGAAAGGGTTTCTGCTCACTGATGTGTGAAATCATTAGGTCGTCTGCGCAGATGTACGTACATGATAATTACGCTGCGGAGGCCTCACTGTCTTATTTGCTCTCAGCAGGTGGTGATTAAAGCTTCTGAACTAGAAGGCAACCAACGTAATGGAAGAACAATGCAGAATTTAGTCAACTAATACCCATCCTAGAATTCTTCTCCTGTCCCTCCATCTCTTTATTTTATTTTATTTTATTTTATTTTATCATTGGTTTTATTTTTAGTTTAGTTATCTATTTTATTTTATATTAATTATATTTTATTTGATTGTTTTTATTTGTATTTTATTAATTGTATTTTTTTATTTTATTTATTTATTTTTTTTGTCTGCATTGAGAAGATAAATGATAAATAATTTTGATTTCCAGGCCTGGAAAAGTCATTGTTCTAGTAATGCTCAAAAATATGTGTCATTGTTTAGAATTTGATCTTAGCATATTCAGTCACTGAAAAATATAGGATGGTGTGCAAGTAGTAAAATTGTATAGGATGGATAGAGTACAAATGGAGATGCAGGTAGTGTTGAGACCTTTTTACATAGTGTTAGAAATGCATGAACAGCAGCATCTTAAAATGTTCACAATAACAGATGCACAACAACTCTCTATATAGATTCTGTTTTGATGTTTAAAAAACAGCTGTTGTAGAAACAGAGCTTCTCTGGGCTGCTTCTTTGAGCTTAGGTCTTTTGGACAAAAAAAGAACAGCACAAGCGTTTAATGGTTGAGCTGTGGTGAGGATTTTGTGTCTTGTCAGACTTTACAAGCTTCTACAGAGAGTTTTCCAACTCTCATTTCTCTTATCTCTAATTCTTCCATTAGTTTTGATGAAGATACCCTAACTGCCTAAGCAAATTACCAGAGCCAAAGATGAGACTGGTTCCAACAACCAGAATGACCCTTTATATCCAACAGAACCAGAATGGATGAGTCTGGGTGAGAGAATAAAGATGGAGTGATGAGGCAGAGGAGAGAAAAGAGGGCGAGTATTAAATGGGCATAAAATAATTATTGTCATCGTAATAATCTTCCCAAATGACTGACAGGAGAATGCGAACCCAGCTGGCGGTTCTCAAATTTGTTTTCGATGCAATTAGCCATGCCACTTAAAACAGGACAGGACACTCAATCAGAGCAAAGGAGTGTCTGAGACCTCCGTCCTCTGTGCTTTTTTTTTTTTTTAAAGCAATACGCTTAGCTGTGATTTCTGCTAAGTAACTTAAGATGAATTTTTCATGAGGAAGTGCTAGGAAGACTGATAGTCAAATGTGCTTAGTGGAGATATGAGCTGTTTAATCTTATGAATCTTGGTCATGTGAAAAGAATCCACCAATAAGATAGAGAGGGCTTGGAAACACAGGAGACTGAAAGATGGAATAGGTGACATAATTTGATTTCCATAGCTGGAGTGAAGAGTCATCATCTGTACACATCTGGAATGAAGGGCATCCATCAAATGGAAAGATGAGCGTTTACTCAGACGGCAGGGTGCTGCTGCTAACTAAGTGGCTAAAGAACATTCCTCTGAACATAGGAACAGGAAAAACGTTTATCCATCCCAACGGTGAAAATAAGAGTTAGAGTGTATAGAAGAGAGAATGAATATTTTTTGCTATTATTTGGGATGGTCTGAATTGGACAGAAACTCCATCCATCCCTCCATCCATACATCCATCCATCCATCCATCATCCATCTATCCATCATTCTATCTATCTATCGTTCTATCATTCTATTTATTGTTGTCTGTCTATCTATCTATCTGTCTGTCTGTCTGTCTGTCTGTCGTTCTATATATTATTCAATCGATCTATCTATCGTCCTGTCGTTCTGTCATTCTCTATTATTTTATCTAGCTAGATTTCATAAAAATCTTAAAATATCAAGAAGCCCATGGTTCTTGTCTTGACTACAGAATAAATCCTGAACAAATATCTGCACACACACTCTGTTGGATAGTGGATGGCAGTGTTTCTGCTGTGGTATGTAAATGACAGCATTGATTAAGCGGCGTGTGTTGACTCTATAAGGAGA
>JAUZSZ010000132.1:26634500-26647419 GCA_034780575.1 Labeobarbus marequensis
TTTAATACATTTACAGACATTTCTAAATTCCTGTTTTCACTTTGTCATTATGAGGTACGGAGTATAGAATAATGAGAAAAAAAATGAATTTAAGCAATTGCAGTATCAGGCTGTAACATAAAAAAATTGAAAAGATTTACGGGGGTCTGAATACTTTCCGTACCCAATGTAAATAAACCAAACCTGGCCATAGAGAGAGAATGCAGTGCAGCCAGAGTCATTTGTTTGTAGTGCTTTTAGTGTCATATTTTCAGTGATTTGATTGTTCACTTATCTAGCCTTGGTGTTTTAGCTAGACTGTCATATAGATTGAATATATATTAGCTTTTTTATTTAATAGAATAGTTCACCCTGTCACCATTTATAACCCATACGTCTTACTTTCTTCTGTAAACATACAAAAGGAAAAGGAAAACTTTTCTATAGAATTGCAATCAATCAAGCTTTAAAAACTGACAAAGAGTACCATATAAGTCATCCATATCACTCCTATACTATATTTCATGTCTCATGATAGTCACATAAATACTTCGTCACATGATAGCTGTTTTTGAAGAACAAACTGAAACTGAAGTCTCTATTAGTGGTAGCAATGCTGTAATATCACAGGTAATGGAATAGCTTAAGAGCTGGCCATTAAACAAATCACAAAATGCAGTGATAAGTACAAAATTTCATGAAATGTTCAGGCACGACTGGCAATGTTTATTTTTTGTATTTATTTATTTACTTGCACATGCTCATTTCATGTATCTTTACATTTAGATTACCTTTGCTGTCATCTAAAGTTTACATAGTTCATTTATTATTAATTGAATGCTTTAATAACCCTGTTAAAAATAATCAAAAATCGTGCATCGAATTGTCTGAATTTTTCCTTTTTTTTTAGACAAAATAGTATAATACATTATTTTCAAAAAATCAAAGTATTTTTTAACTTGTGAGCTAGAATTTTAATATTGTGCTTCTCTGATTTTTGTTATTGTGTGATGTTATTGCTGTAGTTAAATTTAAGGGTTTTTCCTAATTGCTTTGTTTAAGGTTGTTTTGTACGTGGCATTAGCTTGTGGTTTGTGTGATGAAGTGGTTTTCTAAGCATATGTTCAAAGAAGTTAGTCAGCACTCTTTGTTCCAGTTTGTGTTTTTGTTTTTTTTGAGGACAGGTAGTTTTGTGTTCCAGTTAAGGCTGCGTGTGAAGACAGTGATTAATTTTCTCTCTTCCCCTCCTGCTCTAGATGATGAGAGCAGCTCATGGATGTCATGGGGCCGCAGAGACGTGCGCTGAAGCTCTATATTCCGGTTGCGAGCGCAGTTCATTTCATTTGGCACAACTAACGGTGTGCTAAATGAGGGTTACGGTTGACTAGTTATGTCAGTAAATCTCTGCTGGAATGAAGTCAGCATATGCACATGTTTAAAAGCAACATGAAATCAAAACTGACTCTGGAATAACGTACACTGATTAATCATTTGCATCGAGATGGCGAACGTTTATAAAGAAAGTATTATTATTGTGAATGATTTATGTTGTACGTTATTCTGAAGAGAAAAACACTGTCTTTATAATATTCTCTAAATAATTCCTGATGGATAAAATCAAGTCTTGTCCTGCATTTTTATTTAATGTTAGGCTTCAATCAGAAATACATTACGGAAAATGGGTTGCGAATACCATTTCATGTTGACTTTTGGATGAATTCATCTGCATTCCTTCAAATGACTGTTTAGTGGCTGTTTTTTTAGAGGCACAGTCTATTTGTGACTTAATTCATTAGTTAAATTGCACCGATATCTTTGTTTATATGTTGTTTTGGTCAACAGATTTGCATGTTTATCTGGGTTGGAGCAAACAGGGCTGTTTGTCCATTCTGCGCTGATGTTTACAACCGTTTTATTTTGAGCTCCGTCTGCCATTGCAACGCCCCGTTTCTTTCATTTTCCTTTTCCCGTTCTCTTCCTCTAAATAAATAAATGTCCCTGGAGAAGCCCTTGTCTGGACCGCTTAAAGAGCAGTGCGATTCTGCGACTTTGCCCTAAAAGCATCCCATAATTCCCGGTGCCCTGCTCATTCCTGCCGTGTGCAGTGAATAATGAACGCATGCAGACTAAATTTGGAGCCTCTGTTCTCTTTTTAGCAGCATGAGCTATTTCTGGAGCGCTCGCTCTCACGTGCCGCGTGCGAGACCTGAATTATTCATGACGGGAGGGGTTCTGGAGGCAATGTGAGGTGAAGAAAACGCTCATTTCTGCAGTCCAGATCTATCCCCTGTAAATGTGAGAATTGCAGTCTAGTTCTTTTGATTTTTAATTATGCATTTTCTCTCTTCTGACGTCTCTCCTCTCGCAGATGTCCGCGCTCCGAGCAAATCTGTTAATCTCCATCAAAAGGCATAATTTGTATTAATTAGTACCATTACTGAGCAGCTGTTAAGACTATCATCAGTCCAATCGATTCGTCTAAAGGTCATGTCTGCTGGTTTGGCGCTGTGTTTATGAAAGGCTCAGTAAAATGCTGTACACCTGAATGAAACATTGATAAGGCAGAGCTGAAGTGATGTGAAGCCACCATACATAAACACTTCACATGGAGATATGGAGGGATAGGTAGACAGGTAGATGGATACATAGACTGATAGATAAATAGACACAGATGATAGATATACGAATAAATAGACAGATAGACAAATAGGCAGTTAGACAGATGGACAAATGGAGAGATAATAAATATAAACAGATAGACAAATAGATGGATAGACAGGTGAAAGGTAAGTAGATGGATAGACAGGA
Source organism: Labeobarbus marequensis (assembly GCA_034780575.1). NCBI lineage: Eukaryota > Metazoa > Chordata > Actinopteri > Cypriniformes > Cyprinidae > Labeobarbus > Labeobarbus marequensis. The sequence goes on from JAUZSZ010000132.1 coordinate 26,637,288, forward strand.
AGAGGATAGACAGGTGGACAAATGGATAGGTAGATGCACAATAGATTAATAGACACTAGACAGTCTGATAGATAGACAGGTTCATAAATAAACAATGGATAGATGGATAGACAAATGGGTAAATAGACAAATATATAGAAGGCAAAACAGACAAATAGATGGATAGTCAGGTAAATGTACACAGATAGACAAAATGGTTTGATAAAAAGATGTATAAACAGATAAACAGATGGATAGACAGGCAATTAAATGGATAGATAGATGGGAATATAGATAATTTGATGGTTAGGCATGGACAAATGGATAGCTGCATAAGATAGATAGACAGACAGACAGACAAATAGATAGATAGCTGCATAGATAGACAGATAGAGAATAGATGGATAGACAGGTAGCTGGATAGTTAGATGAACAAAATTGATAGACAAATAAATAGATGTATAGGTGAATAGGTAGATAGATAGACAGATGAACAAATGAATGAATGCCCAGACAGACAGACAAATGAAAAGGTAGACGAATGTATAGGCAGATGGATGGATAGGCTATAGGCTGTTGATTGGTTCATTGTTAGTACTGTTGGAAGGTTGGTTCTGTCGGTTGATAAACAGACTTTTTCATGGAAGCTTCACTTCACATTGCATCACCTGGCATATGTCACCATGGCGATACCCGCCTCCATCATATGGCAGGGTGTGTAATGATGAGGGCAGCCATTAGCCGCAAGACCTGTGTGCTATGGATTGAAAGCTTTTCACCGGCTGCAGGCAGCACTCCACTGTACAGGTGCTGATTTCTCCGAGGACAGAAGTGTTTGGGAAGAAAATGAGCTGGCCGGAGGCTCCTGGGGCTGTTTAAATACAGATAAGGCTCTATTTTGGGAACTTTAAAGCACAATATCATTTATAATTTTTTTCTGGCGAAAGTCTGTGGGACAAATTATATCCGTGGAAATATAATGGGTCTATCATCCTTTCAGAAAAATGAGCCATTGACTGCTCTGGCCCGTAGGGTCATCTGAATGTAAATAATTTGGAGCATAGTTAGTTAATGTAGCATTTCGGTCCATTTCTGTAGGAAAAGAAATGGAAATGGCTCTATTTTTGGTTGGATCAGGTGTTATACGAGGTCATTTCCCCAGTAAATGAATTTCAGGGGTTTAGACAGGAGCTTTCTCGCTCCGGGACTCAGGGTTAAGTGACTCCACTCACAGACTCACCTCTGGGGAACTGAACTCACTGTGCTATGATGTCAAATCTATTTCCTGAGCTCTGCGCTGCCGAGTATTCAAATCAGCCGTCTGCTACTTTCCAGCAGTTTTAACACACGGTACACTAGAGCTTTCGGTGTGATCCGGATGAGCCTGGGTCATTTGGTTGGTGTCAGAGTGGTTTTCATGGGGTAATACCATAAAGGGTATTGCTTTGGATCTTGTCTACCAAGGGTGTGTATTAGTACTTTAAGTTACTAAATAAATGCAAACAATCAAGTTGTAAATGGATATGCTGCTTCTTTGGGGCAAATGATAACATTCTTCAAATAATACTCGGATACTTAAACAAACCTGACTGCCAGGAGCCAATCAAACTTCAGCGTATAACATCAAATCTGAATAGCCGATCATTACGAAAAATTGGAAGGCGTCTCAATTAAGCTTTGAATTAAATTTGGTGAGAATCAATCAGAAGGTGGTGCTACAATGAGGTTTTTGCCTAGAAGTCTCATGGTTAAGATCAAAATAAATGTTTTTTTTTCTGATTCTGAATCAGTTATGCGTATCCATTTCTGTGTGAAAATGTTTCCGCCACATACTTTTTCAAACTTGTCCTATGCTGTTTGTCAGATTCACACAAAATTGGGTATGCAACAAACCTAAGTATCTTAAGCTCCAGTGCACAATTTGAGGGTTTTTGTTTTTTTCCCCCTCCATGTGAACAGAGCTCTGCAATGACCTTGATACAGTGCTTTCAACTCATTTTAGTTCTGTAATGTGATGCATATCTGAAGAAAGCTTGAATTTAATACAGTATATAATAAAAATGGTCTCAGTATGACTGTTTGGTAAAATCAGCCACAACTAGAAAGCCATTTCATAGGTAATGCAATTTGGATTAAAGATTAGACAAACACTATTTGGTTTTCTTTAGAATAACATGCACCAATGAATCATTCACACCACCAGGAATGTGTATTAAGAATATAAACAAGGTGAGTTTTTATAGTTCATGTTGACTTTAAATTCACTGTGTAGGAATGAGATCAGGCTAGTAGTGGATGAATCAAGCTATGAATCACTCAAGTTTGTAGCTGTTAAAAAGATGCATTAAAGAAATCCTAAACTGCAGTAGTAAACATTTAACTGAAAATCTAGCAAATCAGACACCTACTTGATTCTTCCCATCAGTATTCTGTGTTTCTACCTCCTCCTCCTCGTCTAAACCAAGTATTTAAAGTGCAAGCGTTCACCTCTGAGTCTGTGAAGCGGCATCAAACGTGCTCCTCGACCTCTCAGCTTTGATGTGTCGTTTTTATGTTCTTAATCATCGTAGACATTGTCATCAGTATTTTGTCCCTTTCTCCACAACTTCCTGCCTCTGATCAATTAGAGAGAGAGAGACCTTTAATGTTGTGATGTAATTCACTTAATCAAAACTGATTAAGGTCAAAAAGCGAAGCTTAAACTGTCTGGAGACAGAATAATGAAAGGACTCGATGTACTCTGCTTTCATCCCTTTTTGTCCGCTGTTTGCTTTCTTGTAGTCTTGTAATTTCATCTTCCTCCTCTTCTACATCAGTACGTTTCCACAGATAATAACTGCGCTCACTGCCAGTTTCGACAGCAGCTAAATTTATGGTACGTCTTAGAAAATTTCGGCAAAAAAGTATCTTTTCTCAGTGTTAATAGCTTGCTTTACCAACCATTTTAACTAATGTCTGAAATAGTATGTATTGTTATGCATATTATACAAATTAAACTGCAGTTCTATAAACAGGATGTCTTAAATTAACATTTTGTTATACATATATAAGCTATGTAATTTCCAGAATATACATAAAAATATATACAGCATACAAAATTTCAAGTAAGAAAAGTTAAGTAATTTATTTTATTTTTATATTTGTAAACAATTATTACAATTTTTTTGTTTTTTTAGAAGTTTTACATTGAATTCAGTACATACTCAAAGAACATGCTATCAGATGTGTCACTGGTTTTTATTTTGTCAGCAGAATATACATAAAAATACATAGCATACAAAATTGAATGAAAACTTGATTTAGTACAGAAGTACAGAATATTTGCAGAATATGCATAAAAATACATAGCATACAAAATTTTAAGAAAGGATTGTTGGGTAGCATTTTGAATTAATTTTGATTTATTTATTTATTTGTAAAGTCTATTTTTAGACATTTTTAATTGAATTCAGTTCTGGCTCTGCTGTCAGATGTGTCATATTTGTTTATTTATTTATTTTTGTCACACTGTGCTGAGTAGCTCCACCCACAGTGAAATCTCATTGGTCCAAAATCCATCAAATAAACATATTGGCTGACTGGCTATGATATTTGTTGCTTCTCACATTTTGCTCTCAGAGAATACATAAAAATGCCTGTCACATCATGTCTGTTTTGGACACCTCAACAACCCCTGGGTTAGAAATTAGGATGTGTTATTCAGGACTAGACGTTACTTGTTGTGCCAATGTGCTCCTGCTAAAATCCTGATAGCATTAGAGCCTCTGATATTCATTCTGATAGGTGCCCAAATGAGTGTCACCTCTCATTTGCTGTTTGACATGATCTGTTTGTGCTTTCCTACAGGGGATGGCTTGAGCTTTCTTCTTCAATGCAGCCAAGTTATTATTAGGCAGCCGTCGTTAACAGATGCTCTGGTCTGCGGTCTCTCTGTTCATCAGTCCTGTGACGTCCCTGTAAATGAGCCGAACACGCTAACTACGGATCTAACGTTGCAAAAACACCTGTCTGAAGCCTTAACCAACTGGTTTGCATTTGTTCCCCTGACTCTCCCAGACGTTTTGACTTTTCTGTTTGCTTTTATAAAAAATGTGTAATATATATTGCATTTTTAGAAATTAAATGAATTTAACAATTAATTCAGCATATAATATAGTTCATTGGCAGTAGGCTACACAACTTTAAATTGAATTAATGTGCAGTCATTCAGGCTTTTCTGCAGCATGGCTCAAACATTCAAATTTTATACTCTGAATTATTAATTTTATAAAAAGTATTTAACTTCAGTGATGGAGGGGCCTTAGGGTACTATTTGTGTTCGCTTTTACTCTGCACTGTAACTTTGAAATTATAAATTAATCTTGACAATATTATTTAAAAGCTGTAAACCCAAAGCCACTCGTGCGGTTAAAGTCATTTCACTTTACTTTAAATTAAATTCTGGATCCATGTGGTGGTTAAATCAGTATCTAACCATATGCAGCTCTTCTAATGAAGAATGTTTTCATTAGCTTCTGTAATCAATTGTTGACAGTGATCAGCTCAGATCTACCTACGGTTTCTTATTGACTTCTAATGTCGTTCCTTCCAGGCTGAGGTCAGATGAGTTAGTAAGCGCTGATAATTGTGGCCATTAGCGGCTGGTTGTGACAGTAAAGCTGTGATTGGGAGGTTGATTAGATACATGATCGGATGTGTTGTGTTAATGACTGGACCATGATTGGACACACTAGGTCATTGACATAAAAATGGTGTGCATGTGTGTAAATGTGTGCTATGTATGTGTATGGAGAGCAGCATACTATCTATATGCAACCCATTTAATTCTGAGTCATGGATAGGACTTGGATATTCAGTACCTGTTCTGAGCTTCACATTATTTTATTTTATTTTAGTTTAGTTTATTTTATGGCTTTTTGTTTATTTATTTTTATTTAGCTTTTTTTGTTTTTCATTTTATCTGGATTTTTAAAATTTAATTGTTTTTGTTTGTTTGCTTGTTTGTTTTGTTTGTTTGTTTCGTTTGAGAGTGAAATAAAAGTAGGATGAGATCTGAATTTAGTTCAGAATTTAATTTAACTTATTCTCCTCAACTTTCAAACTTCCCATTGGTTTGTTTGTTTAACAAATTTATTTAGTTTTTTAAAAAAAAAAAAAAAGTAAGTAGGATGGGACTTGTTCTATCGTCACCATATACAGTATATTTACAATAAGACAAAAATGTGTTAGAAAGTGTAACACTTATGCAATAAGATTCATTTAATGCACATGTTTAATGGAATAGCTAACACAAAATATGTATACTTACATTTGCCTCCAAGGCATTTTTTCCCGTATGCGTGTAAACGCAAGGCTAGCAAAGGGCAGCAGTCGCTTTCTGGTTGTAAAGCCCACAGCATTTCAAATAAAGTGGATTCATGTACTGTTGAGAGAAGACCTGCAATTAAAGACATATCCAGACCTGCAATCAGTGCATCCTGTGTCTCGCTTATGACTCATACCATATAATGAAGGAAATAAACAAGTGTATGAGAGTATGAATATATATTTATATTTTACGTCACTTCATTGGCTGATATGGTTTCTTTTTGTTATTTATATTTGACAGAAGAGCTTGATCTGTGTCACTCTTTGTGTTTCTTTGTGTCACTGAGGTGTTTTAATTTCAACACCGTTCATGTTTCCAGAGCTGATTGGTTCTTTAATGAAGCTGTTCACTCAAAAATGAAAAAAATGATTTAACCACCAATGTTGCTCCAAACCTGTCTTTAGACAGCACTTTCTCTATTATGGCCATGTTTGTTAGGATCCAAAATACAAAAGATATATATAATATTATCATAAAATCATTAATGATAATATCACTTAACATCTGTAAAATATTAAATAAACCCTCATGCTAATAGCCATGAGTTTATTAACAAGGACACCTTTAGCTAGCGCTGTTGGAGACCCTGAAGTTAACGGACTGTAACCATTCTATTAAGAAAATACTAAACCGCAAACCTCTGTAAGGGCGTGTACTGTCTTCCAAACCCCCTTGAGGAGCATCATACGGAAAGCTGTGAGCTTCTATAAAAGCTTAGAGCCGTGCACAGCATACCACACTTTCACATGCAAAACAAACCCACTGACTCGGTATGAATGACCAAACGACACAAAAGACCATTCATACCTGTCATAAAATGCTCTATCCTGACAGCTTTGAATCATTCAAGCTGCGAGCCGCACAAAGCTGGCCTGTAAATATTTGTTAGTTCAGTAAAGGAGGGACACTAATTGGCCTGAAGGGGTACGAGGGACAGCAGCGGGCGTTTCTGTAACTACACAAGCTGAGTGAATGGAAAGACAAACACAGACGCACAAAACCACCGCTCTTATCAGTCAGATAGCATCTGTGAGGAAGACAGTGGGGAAGCTAGTGGGGAAAAATACTGTATTTGACAATTGTGGTAACAAACTATTAAGCGTCCGCGAAATGCCGCTTTCATACTTGGAGGAGCTGTTTAACACACAAGTATGCATTCATACACGCTAACGTGTGTAATTATGGCATTGGTATGCGAAGCACACATCGGAGGGTAACGGGGACGCCACTTTTTTCCGACGATGCGAAAGGTGGTGGAAGAAAACAGCAGTGCTTCATTTTAAATTGCAAAAACAATCAACTTAAAATTACTTTGGAAAATCTCCATCGCAGGACACGCTCTGCTCCAGCGTTCTCCTCAATCTCGCCGCTGTCTTAGCCTAATTATGTAAATGAGACACTGTATGTGTTATTCTGAACACTTAATGTGCGGGAAATGAATAAACAACACACACAGATGCAAACACATCCCATTTAAACAATCTAATCACTTTTGTCCTTGGTCACCATCGCTGTGTGCGGGTGTTTTAATGAGGTAAACAGTTTGCACTGATTACACAGTCAGAGAAAGAGAGGAATGAGATGTACAGGAACGCAAGCGCTTCTCGAAATGTTTCAGAACGTAATATCACGTAAAACTGCTACACTGTGCTCATTGGGGGATGTACAACAGTTGTTGGGTTTGCTAATGTTTGTGAGGCTGACGGCATCGAGTCTTTGAATCATTCTCAAGAGTTTTGTTTGAGACACTTAGCAAGCTGCAAGGAAACAAGATTTTACATTAAAAAGCAAACTGGGGTTGGTTAGATCTCCTCCAATAACAATGTTTATACCCATTATATTATCTCCTAGTTTAGCTCTACCTGTCTACCTGAAAATTACACATTAAAAACTCTACGTAACCTGAAAAAAGCTACAAATGAAAACTTAGAATTTACATATTACATGAAAACCTTTAAACTAAATGTACAAATTGCATAAAATCTAAAAATAAAGCCTACAAACGAAAACAAAATTAAATCTAAAAATGAGCAGAAGTCTATATCAATCTATAAATTAAAATGAATGTTTTTTTATTACAAATTAAAACCATTTACCTGTAAAAACATTTACCTGAGAATATACAAAATTAAAGCCAACAATTTACAATTGAAAAATTCTGAAAAACCTACAAATTTCCTAAAAACTCAAAACAATTACCTGATAAAACAAAGAATTAAAATGTACAAATTATTTGAAAAATGTCAAATTAAAACTCCACAAATTACTTGAAAAGCCTACAACATTAAAAATCTCCCAATTTGAAAACACTAAACAATTAAATCTAGAAATTCTGTGGAAAAATTCTGAAAATTGAAATCTACTATTTGTCTGAAAAACCATAAAATAATCCTTCTAATTGCATGAAAAACCTGAAAATAAACCCCCCCAAAATATTTAAAAACTTACACATTACATAAAAATGAAAACTTAGAAATTACAATGTACCATGTGAAAATGAAGGAATTTGTGATATTGATTTCTGACAGCTTATGTTTTAATTAATTCAGACATTTTTTTTAATTCTGACATTTTGAGTTACACGTGTTGTGTTTTAGGATTGAAGGAAATGTCCATTCAAATCTCAAAAACACAATTACTTGGAAAATCCTACAAATTAAAATCTAACAAAACTGGAAACAACAACAACAAAAAATTTAGCTGGCGTATTTTTAGCTGCAAGGTCTGTTTAACAGCCAAATCATACATGAACGCAAATGATACAAGATATTAAATGGTAGAGCAACAGTATGAAGAAAATTAAGTTATTTAAACTGTTGATGTGTTCATATATCTCCCTGAATAACAACACACAATGGCAAAGACAATTGATGTAAACTCTATGGGTCCCTATACATAGGTTTATTAGCGCCACATACTTGTCTGGACTAAGACTATGTAACTATTGGTGCACAGTGAAAAATGTTCAAAATGTCTCAACAGAGAAAACACAGACTCCCATACTAACACACAGTACCAAAACTGGAAAACTTCATTAAAAAAATTGTACTATTTTTACCTGAAACAAGAGTAGAATACCCTTCCAACACTAGTTAAGATGACATGAGAGTTATTACATTTAAAAATGTAATACAACCCAAACAAACAAAATTACATTTTAGCCATTTTAGCAATTGCTGGTTTCCATGCCCACCTGCTTCAGAAGTTAAAAAATATCCTTTTCCCACAGAGATTGTGTTTTTTTTTCTCAGTGGAAAGTACTCTGAGACAAAGTTTTCAGACTTTCTGTGGGTGACGAACATGGTGAAGCAGAACTGAGTGAAGATGTCAGGATTGGACATGTAATGAGGAAACACATCACAGACACCAGCACACAAATTTCAGCCTGCGGGTCAGAGAGTTTATCTGCCACCCAACAGAGTCTGTCCGGAACATTTACTCAAACTAAGCAATAAAAGCAGCTCATTCAGAAGTCACTTTTAGTTTATTAACATATGACCACCCATATTTGAATATTCACCAATCTGACCCACCCTGATATTGCAAGTGCTATTTCTGGGAAAAGAATGAAAACAAAACAAAACAAAACAAAACACAAAAATCAAAAAAGTACAAAAGAAAGTAAGGGAGAAAATCCAGAGTAAATACAAACCTAAATAAATAAATGCTAAAATAAAATAAGAAAGCTGAGGACAAAAAACAAAACTCCAGAGAAAATGCATAAAAAAAGCTAAATAAATAAAACATGCTAAAAATAAAATACAATTAAAACTAAATATGCTAAAATAAAATAAATATGGAGAAAAACTCTGAAAAACAGAGGTGCTAGAAAACCCATTTAACAGGTTCATATAAATAACTAAACGCTTCTGACATATGAACTGTAACACCAGTTTACGAGCAGTAGAGAATGAGAAATCATAAAATTATGCTATTGTTCCGACAAGTTAAAAATATAAAGTCCATAAATGGTTTTGCTGTCCTTGGATGTTAAAAGTCAAAACAACAACAACAACATTATCCATCATATGCTGCTGTCTCAGAGCGCACCTCATGTTACCACAGAGAGCTATGGCAAAATACAGCCATCATTATGCCTTCAAAACAGCTCGACTTCCTGAAGACTGCAGGATTATAGATCTAGAAAACAACTGAGGAACTGCAGATCATAATCAAATTCTGCTTATGAAGCTTAAGGAATGAACAAAAAAGGACAATATTTGAAGAATCTGAAAAGGACAAGCACACCAAAAAGTATCACAAAATCATTCTATATGACCAACACTGTATATTTGCACATACAAAGCTTATCATATGACTTCAGAAGACCTGGAATATAGGGCACAAGTAGAGTCGACTCCATTAATGATTTTATGATAAATTTTGTCTTTTGGATCCTAACAAACATGGCTATTATAGACAAAGTGCTGTCTAAAGACAGGTTTGGAGAAATATTGGTGGTTAAATCATTTTTTTCATTTTTGGGTGAACAGCTTCATTAAAGAGCCAGTCTGCTCTGGAAACATGACCGGTGTTGAAATTAAAACACCTCAGTGACACAAAGAAATTTAAGAGTGACACAGATCAAGCTCTTCTTTCACTCAAAAAAAAAGAGCAAATATAAATAACAAAAAGAAACCATATCAGCCAATGAAGTGACGTAAAATACAAATATTAGTGCTGTCAATCGATTAAAAAAAATTAATTAAATCGCACATTTTTCTAAAATTAATCGCGATTAATTCCACCTAACATTAAAGTTTTTAAATATACTTTTATATTGCA
>JAUZSZ010000132.1:26679652-26692825 GCA_034780575.1 Labeobarbus marequensis
CTTCAAAAATCGATCAGATGAAGGCATCTCACGAGACAGGAAGTGAAGCTCATTTTGGATTCGGACATGCCTTGATGTCTTCCTGCCTCCGAAGGCAGCATTTTTCAGTTTTCGGATGCAGCCAATAACTTTATACACGGTGCACTTTCAGCTTTAAAACTTTGCAGGATGTTTTTATTCACTTAGAGCTGTGTTACACACTGTGTGAAAGGTAATTTTCAAAAATCCATAATAGGGGCACTTTAATAATTTACATTTCGGTTTCAATGCAAACATACAAAAATGTATGTGTGCTACAACTACACCTTATAACACCTACAATTACTAATGAGACTGTGTGAGATGGGTATAAACGGAGGTCGGAGCCAGCTGCAAGCGGGTGGGACTTAAGCTGCAAGTGGGCTGTACAAACCAACAGAAGATTTTGATTGGTTTGTTTAATGTCATGTTGTAGTATCGGTTCGCGCTCCTGGTGGCGGTAGTGGGCGACTTTTTTGTGATCGGTCAAAAAAACGAAGACGTCTTTCAGCGGCGGCACGGTAGATGAATGGAAGAGGTAAGCGTGATACACAATTTTTGTTTGTTTTGTTTTGTAAAAAGTATTACAAGCTGTGAAAAGTGCATTTTCTTGGTGGCTTTTTTACAACGTTTTCTTAGTACCACACACATCTTACAATCTGTAATGTTCCTGACAATATCTTCTTTTTTTTCTACAAACAACTAATTTGCTCTCCAGGTTATGGATACCGAAGACCGTAAGCAGGTAATGTAATTGCATGGCATTGTAATTTTGGTAAAACTTTCTATGAAGCCCATATTTATAATACATTATAAGGGTATTTTAAGGCATTATAATGAATGCATAATACATTAATAAAAAACATAACATTATATCATCTTGTGAATATTCATAAGAACAGTTTTAATGTATTATAATATTTACTTATTAGTGGTTATAGCTTTTAAGATTATGATGATTTATAACACACAGTGAACACGTTGCATCCACTTAAGTTACAATGGATTATATTTCTCATAGTTATAATGTATTATAAGTCTCATATCTTGCCACCTTTCTTATGCTACTTTACCTAAAGCTATCAATGACCACTTATAGGTATAGTAATAATAATAGTAATATTTTTTTTCTCTCAAACAGCCATAAGATCAGATATCAGATCAGACTGCTTTGAACTATTTTTATTTTAATATCAGTTTGATTATTTTGATGGTACCTTTTAGACAGCTGTTGATAAGTAACTCTGCAACTACATGTCAACTAGCAGTCATTGGAGTATTAGTAGTATGTCTGCTAAATATATGCTAACACTTTATTTTGATGGTTCCCCAACAGACAAACTGACTATAAGCAACTCTGCGAGTTCATCAGCATTCTGCCTACCCTAACCTTAACCTACTAATACTATAATAAGAGTTAGTTGACATGAAGTTGCTTATAGTCAATAGACTGATGGGACATCAAAATAAAATGTAACCTAATATATAAACATTGCATTTTTATTAACTAGCTCACATCAAAATTAATATTAGCCTCACAGGGAATACTCAAATAACACTCCACACCTAACCACTTACAAGATGTAGTAAGATACTGTGCAGACCTTAAATAAACAATGTCAAGATATATAGTCCATTATAAATGTAAAAGTAGATTAATATGTTGTTCATTGTGTGTTATAAATAATCATAATTTTAAAAGTTATAACCACAAATGCGTGAGCATTATAATGTATTATAATTGTTGTTATGATCATTTATAAGATGATATAACATATGCAATACTCTGCATTAGATCTTGCAGTGTAAATGTAGCCTGATATACCTACTACTGTTGTTAAAAATAATCAGAGTACAAAAATGGACTAAAACAAAAGAGAAAAAATTACTTGCTGCTTTTCATTTTTCTTTGTTCTTTATACCTCACTGTTTACATGAATAATTCTTTGAAAAACCTGAAGCGGTGTTTGCTTAATTGGAAAATGCCTAAAGGCTACATGCTGTTTGTATTTAATTTGTTAAAGAATAACATTTATTTTTCTTTTTAAACATAACTGTTAATTAGCATATTAGTTTTTGCTGTGGTACTGAAATTGATATCATGAATCAGCCATTTTCTTTAATCATCATTTGAGTGTTTAGATGTCTGTCACATGATCAGCTATAGCAAGTGGATGCAAACAGTGTTGTTTGCCATTTATATAAATGAAGCAAGATTTGATTTGTATCACATATTGCTAGAAAAATTGGTTGACAGAGTAAATATGGTCAAGAATGCCTCAAAATGCCAAAGTAGAGAGAAAATGAAGACAAATCCAGACAAACGAAGCACAGTTGCTCCAAATAGCACTGCTCATGAATAACTTTACGATATTACCTGAAAAGAGAGTGGTGTATTGATCTGCGATGTTATGTTAGCGTTGGGATATTGAGCCGCCCACTTACTGAACTCTGACAGTGAATTGAGGGTCTTTTAGCTGAAGTGGCTCTAATATTGCATTACAGAATAGGGTTTAAAGTCTATATATAGTTCATTTATATTTAGCTCACTGTTCCCAAAGCATTTAGGTTTGTAAAAGTGTTTGTACCTTAAACACATCACTTAATACTACTGGTCCAAGTTACGCTCTTTATTAGCATAGAAAATACCGGTTCCTTTTCACCTCAAATAACACATTTTTTATGGAATAATTAACAAATATGAAAACAGTATGTTTGTGCAATGAATTATTATTAAGAATAACAATACTAATAGTAAAGTAAAAACTAAAAACAACATTTTGAGGGATTTTTCAAACGGATGGATGAGTCATAATAATTTTCTATTAATATTAGCTTCATTTTTATTATATTTCTCCATATGCACACAATGTATGGTTTATTTATTATTGTATACATTTTAAATGTACATCTGACAAATCATTTCATTCTTTCACTTTGATCCGCGGACAATAATAGACATTGTTCTTTCAGTTCATGGAAGACAGAGAGAGAGTGTATTCATCCTTGGCTCTGGTAACAAAAGAGAAAAGGCATGCTTTAAACTAAAAGAAAAAACATCGCTTTTTATATTATTTATTTATTTTTTTGGCTTAAATGAACCTCTCTTCACTTGAGGGATTTGACCCATTCCTTCCTGCATGCAAATGAGCTCCAAGGAACCAGGAGTTCAATTAATTTCCATGTTTCCAGCATCTGAGCTCAGAGATTTACCTAAGCTCTCTCTCTCTTTCTCTATCTCTATGACTCTCAGCCACGCCCTTCATTATATGTGCCAGCACAGGTGTGAAGAGACGAAAAGGTCAAAAGATAAAACCAAAGATGGATCAGTATGAGATTAGGCAAAGAACAATCTCAGAGAAAAGGTTGCGCTTACACATGAGAGAATTTTAAAATTAATCTGCAAAGCTGAAAACAAGAGAAAAGACAGAAATGAATCTGAACTTTGGTCACGTGTTGGGGTGTAACTGCAACAATTTTTCATTCTTGTCCTGCAACAAGAAAACTAAAGTGCTGGTTTTGATGTTGTATTACACACAAAGCCTTACAAGTGGGTAAAGTGAGACCTAAGTGAGACTTAATCAAACATGCTCTCTGAAACAGACTTCTGTATTAGACTTTGGTTTGGACAGTATTCCAGTGATTTGGTTCATTCAAATGAACTCGTTCACTGGTTGATTCACCAATTGATTTATTACTCGCAAAGTTCCTACAAATCATTTTACTTGGCATATTGACTTAAACAGTTCGGGGTCAATAAGGTTTTGAAAGAAGTCTCGTATGCTCATCAAGGCTGTTATTATTTTTATTAATATTATAGTAATATTGTGAAATATTATTAAAATTTTAAAGAACTCTTTCCTGTTTTAATTTATTTCAAAAGTAATTTATTCCTGGGATGGTAAAGATGAATTTCCAGCATCTTTACTCCAGTTTTCAGTATCACACGATCCTTTAAAAATCATTCTAATATGTTAACTTGCCGCTCAAGAAACATTTTTATTGCTATTATCAATGTTGAAAACAGTTGTGCTGCTTAATATTTTTGTGGAAACCAGGATACTTTTTTCAAGATTCTTTAATGAGTAGAAGGTTCAAAAGAACAGCATTTATTTCAAAATGTTTCTGTATGGGTACCATACCAAGCAAGTGAATGACATCTTCCTCAAAAGAGTGACAAAAAACAGCAACTTGACACTTCAGTGACTGACTATTATAAGAAGCTTTTTGTGAAATTTGGATTAACTCCTAATCTGTTGCTTGACCTCTTCATATTTAAGGACAGAACTATAGTTTCCAAAGTCAGACATAGTCTATGATTTTCAAAAATGTAGAATTTATAGGAAAGTTATGACGTCCCTATATACTGTATATCTAGTGACTACTAAATTGTCCCTAGCAATAATTTTTAACAACAAATAAGTGACTGTTGTCTGCCGTTATGTCCCCACCAATGCCAAAATCAAACCTACACCCTTGTAACTTAGTCTTGCTAACAACTTTTTTCGTGAGATAGGCCTACCATTTAAGCGCTTCCCCAAGAAGACTGACTTCCTCACGTGAGCTTGTGTATGAAATCATATTTCACAGGTGCTCTCTGACCTACAGCGCTTTCCTCTGAAGTCCGTTCTTCATTAAGCAGTCATCTCTCTCCCTCACACATCTACAAATATCCTCCGTATGTGTCTGTGTGGGTGGCTGCATACAGCGTTAATGTTTACGTAAAGCTTGTGTTTGGTTCCCTTGGTGTAACTAGACTAAAATGGATCTGATCTGGTTCAGGATGAGCTGGGCAAAAACCGATGAAAAACAGTAAGTAAAAAAATCCAAAAGTACAATGTGGGTGTTTGTCCACCTCACGATGTGGGATGTAGTGCGCTGTGTAAGAGGATAGTTTCACAGTCACAGAGATGGATTAAAGGGATAGTTCACCAAAATGAATATGTCTGATTTGCATGATTTGGCCTGATTTGCATGATTGTTTTCCTACAGCAGCACGAGCCACCTTTGTTTGCAAGCAGACATAATCGTCTGTAAATGCACAAGACTTCCAATTCGTTAGTGCATCCTTATTCTTTATTATTAATGTTATTCTTCAACGCTAAAGTAAGCTTATGGGCGAGACCTCCGGTTCATTTGGCACTATAAGGAAATAACGAGAAGAATGACAATGTGCAGTAACCTAAACGATAAAACTGTTTGCACCACAAGCCAGTGTGTTCATAATTAAGATAGTACATTAAAAATAACAGAGTAAGACAGACCAAATTGCAATATCAAGCAGCAAAACAGTCTGTTTTGTACAGCTAAAAATAGCTGGATGCGATTGGCACAGACCCATAAAACTTACAAATGGCCAGCCGCTCTTACGGGAAAAATACAGTGGTTAGGTAAATAAGTAGAAGAAAAACAAAGTGCAATAGTAGAACTATTTGCCCTACAAATCAGTTCATTTATGATTACGATATTATAAATAACGATAGTAAAATAATATGCAAAAAAAAAAAAAACAATTTGCAATATCATTATGCAGTATAACTGATTGTTTTTGTACAACAACAATAATAAATAAATAAATAATTTAAATAATAATAATAATAATAATAATAATAATAAAAATAATAATAATAATTTGAAAGCTGGTGGAGAGGTTTCTCAGTGAATAACGACTTAAATTTTGGCCTGTTTCTCATAAATGACTACTACTATGTGTACTTGTGCATTACTATGTCTTTGTTTTGTTATTAAATATCTTTAGATTTTGAGAGTGAGCTTATATATTAGAGAAGTGTTATTTAAATTGTCTTTACTCTTTATATCATCATAAACCTCCGCTTACACCAGAAGACTGCAGAAATATTGGGACAGGACCTACATTTACCTACCAAAATACTCTTTTGGTGTCCAGCTCACTACAGTTATTTTAGTCACAGGATCCTCACAGATGGACGCTCTGGAAAACTGAACTCTTTTCAGAAGGTCCAAATGCATTTTTTACACTGGCACAGCAGTTCATTTCACACAATTTTTGATTAACTCATCGTTTTTAATGTCCAAATGTCTACATCAGTTTATCTGAATATTTTATTCAGATACAGGTTGTGTTTTGTATAGAGGAGACCAAAGCAGTATACATTCAGACAAGAGTTATCTACTGTATATTATGAAGATAAAATGTAACCTAAAAGTTAAACTGTATTCTCAGGACAATGTCTCATCGGGGCAAGTTGTCACATGCAATTTTTCAAAATTTATTAACAGCAATGTTTGTCGATTTGATAACCTTTTATACTGTTACAGAAATTGTGTTTCAGAATTGTTTTTTACTGTTTAAATGTAGCATTAAAGCCTATAACGGGCTGTTTAATTACAGGTTTCACTGAGTTCTCTATACCCCATACAGTGTAACAACATTCCCCAGACATGGTGTTTAATTTGTATTAAATTAACTGTTTCTTTTCCTCTCTCTGATCGTGTTAGAAATGTTCACTGATAAAAATGGTCATATTTTACTGGCTCCTGTGGTGAACTAATATTTACCCATATGGCTGCTTGGCACATTTTCTCATGCGTAACATACGCGCGCGCGCACAAAGGTTCACACAGGAATAGTATCAAAGCGAGTTTTATTATGGGAAGTGGATTTTTATTGCCGTATTCATGTCATCGTTTTATATATAATTCTTGCTCAGTTTCTATCAGCATGTATTATGCTGCCATAATATGTTTCTCGTAATGCCACTTGATATATTAAAATAAAACAACAACAAAAAAAGCATTTTTGCTGTCGCCGATGGTTTTCAGTGTCCATTAACATGGTTAGGGCTTTCTGAGATTTGAATAGCTCTGGGGATTCTGAGATTTGAATAGCTCTTGGGTTCAAAAAGTGTTTGCACATTTTCAACATAAAATAATAGATTAGACCGGACTTAACTAGCAGCTGCTCTTTATTTACTTAAAAATAGTAAATTTTACCTGAATTCCCGCTTTTTCCTAGGTCACCTGCTGAGAAGGTGCAAATTGCATAAACGATTTCAAGCTGAGATCGTAACGCACACGCGCGCGCTCTCAACGTGTGTCTTTAGTGTGGAGTGTCTGTGTGTGCGCTTTGGTGATGCACACGCGCGCGCGCGTTTTTTCTCAGGCTGGCACACACCGAAGTCTGCCAGCGGACGCTTGCGGTGGCATACCGTGACAGTGCAGATTTACCGGAGCGGAGCCAATTGAGAGTCGAGCCCATCCATCTGTCCATCCACGCGTTACCGGGGAAACAGCTGGGCAAGTTAGCGCTCGGACCTGTTGTTCGTAGGATCATAAAGCTCAGCGTTTCTGCAAAGCCACGGGAATAAGTGAGTTTCTCCTGGGTTGGATCACGTTTGGAGCATCAGTCGTGCGCTGCGCGTCTCCGCCGTTCATCAGATGATGCTGCTGCGTGTTCACGGGTCCTCCTCCGGTACCACCGGCATTACTCACGCACCGGCGGAGTGAGAACAGCTGAAGATGATCTTCAGATGAACAGGTCGGGGAAACTTTTTCTGGAGGATGTTCGGGGCTGTTTGGATATCTGATGGCCACGACGATGAGTTTGTTTAACCGCAGCGGAGAAGGAAATTTAACAGGTGCGTAATTGTCACTCGAGCATGAATCCCAGTGGCTTCTAGCGCCTTCTCCAGTTCAGAATCTCTTTGGAGATCACGCGGGGAGCGCGCTAGTTGATGGCACTGCGCGCCGGGAGGACTTTGCTGTGGTTCGGGCAGGTTTTGCGCAGAGTTTCGCGGCTGCAGGGCTTGTGGTCCCGGCGCTCCAGCAGTCTGCTGTGTCTCTCCACCAGCCAGGACCACGATCAAGGGACCTGTTACAACCGCAACCGGTGTCCGAAGACGCAGCAGCAGCAGCAGCAACAGCAGCACTGCACCTATCCGCCCTTTCCAGACTGCTGCTGCGCCTTCCCGGGGGATAAGAGGGGACATGAACCCCTCAGCCGCCGGTTCCTGGTGGCCATGAAGAGGCAGAACGTGCGGACGCTGTCCCTGATCGTCTGCACGTTCACCTATCTGCTGGTCGGGGCCGCGGTGTTTGACGCGCTCGAGTCGGACTTCGAGATGCGGGAGAAGGAGCAGCTGGAGGCTGAGGAGAAGCGCCTCCAGGGCAAGTACAACATCAGTGAGGATGATTATAAAAAGCTGGAGAACATCATCATGGAGGCCGAGCCGCACAGAGCAGGGGTCCAGTGGAAATTTGCAGGGTCCTTTTACTTTGCCATCACTGTCATAACCACTATAGGTGAGTTTTGGCTCCTTCCCCGCGTGTCTTTCACGCGAGGAGGCGAAAAGAGTCGCGATTGGATTTAAACGTGTGTTTTATTAGAGAGCTTTTTGCGCTTCGTATGGTGTGATGATGGACGTCGCGTGGGGTACCTGGTTAATCATTTCAGCGGGAGGAAAAGTCCAGACTGGCGGCTGTCTGGTGAGACGAAGGGACGTTATCAGCGCAGGACTCTGAATGCGCAGAGAACCACTGTTATTATCACACCACAGGTGTGTCATTTGTTGCATAATTTCACAAATCACAAAAACTACATAAATAACTGGTCCAGGCCAGTGGTTTATGAGTTCTAAGGCGATTATTTGCATTGAAATAGATTTATGTAGAGATTTATGTAATGCGTAACCTGAGCTGTTTGACAAAATTGCAGTTAATGTCATTAAGATAGCTTGAAATGACATTAAACTGTACTTTAATGCCATTTTGGTTTTGTTAATGTGTCTTCATACTGAGTTTTTAATGGGCTATGCATGAGCTGCTGATCTGTTAAGCATTGCATAATGTTTGTTAAAGAGTTATGGGAATACTAATTACTCTACTGATGTTTATTGTATTAAGCTATAAAATATTTGTAAATTTGGCATGAAAATCTATATTCACAGCATATGCAATAGCGTGGACTGGCGTGAAGTTTGTAGTTCAGTCTTGTGCCGTGGTGCTGAAAGAACAGCTCACCGAAACAAAAGTCATCGTGAAAGAGCACCGCACGACATAAAGCATTCATAATGCGTCTTTATGATCAGGCATCGTGACAGTTCATATGAGGGCATGGGACGTGCTCGAGTGGCTCTCTCGCACAAACACATACAGGCCAGATACAGGCCAGAGTTTTGCGTGTTGCAGTATTGTATCACTGATTGAGTTAATTTCTCAATGCATCAACATTCAGTGTCATTAATGGTTCAATGGAAACGCTGTAAAAATCAATCCTGATGCAACAGGTACCGGTTGCAGCTACAGCTGGGACTCCCCTCACTGATGGTGCACATTATTATTGCAGCATTTGAAGGCTGCACTGCATTGATATTCCTCAGTCATTCTGGTTTTGGTTTCTAAAGCTTTTATCTTAAGTATTAACTTGTGCGATTAATGCTTAGTGTTCAGACGCCATTCACATTTTGAATTTTTGACTTGCATCAATAGAACATTCACCATTTAAATCTAGATGTATTTGCATATTGATTGGTCTTTATTGCATCTGTTTAAGCATCTATAGCTGTTGCAGATGATGCTGAGTGTCATGACAACAGCAAAGCAGCATTTCACTTAGAAGCAAAGACTAAAACTTCAGCACTATTTTTGTGCTGCTTTGCAAGAATTACATTTCCTTCAGGAAATGCTCTGTAGCACCAAATATTCCCTCTCTCGCTCTCTCTCTCTGCCGCACGTGCTCAGGTGCTGGTTTCCTTTCACAGGTTGAACATGTTGCTTTTATAATCAGTGCTGGTCTTTTATAGGCCTTGCTACTGAATGGCTAACGTTCCTCGTTTTGAATACATACTAATTTTACTGCTGCTTCATTCCTGTTATGCAGGACCTTTCAAAATACTTTCTGTAAACCAGAACTATATCTGTGCTCTGGTCAGCTATATCAATTTTAATCTGATGAATTACGTAATGGAAAGAAAACAGGGCATAAATGGAAAGGTCAGATTAGTCAATGCTACTGTAAGTGAGAGACTGACAGTTAAGCTACTTTAAGGATTTTGATTACTTGCTTTATTCACCTTTTGAATTTTTGTCAAACAGGATGGAGTGAGAAATCAGTGAAGAGCCTAAAACATCCCAGAATTTCTCAAATTCATCACTATTCACACATCACACATGTTGGGTGTTCACACAGCAGGCCTACTGTACAGAATGTACTTGAATGTTGGTACTCACTGTGTTGACGGGGTTCTAGTGGTGTGCGAACAGCAGCTCTTGTGTATAATGAATAAGCATCCCGTTCTGTAAAAGGACACTAATGCACAATGTGTGTTCTGCTGTGTGTGTTTGTATACAGTATGATCACAAGAAACACACACGCCTATGCAGGTGAGCACACAGTGTTGTGGACAGAATAAACTGTCTGTTGCTTGTAATTGCAGATCATTTGAATATAGCTATTGGTTTTGATTACATTTTTTTACTAATGCATCACTCATGTGCTCATACAACTTTCTTTCCTGCTTTACCATTGTAATTCAAGTGCTCTTTGGCCATGTGATGATACCATGGTAATTGTTTTCCTTTTTTTTGGGCACAGCAATGCTTTTTGAATATAATGTGGTATTTTAGTTATTTTATTTTAAAGTATAAAATACCATGGTATATGAATATGCTACTCATTCAGTACTTTGGTTTATTTCAAAGTAGCATGGTTTTACCAGTATTGCATGATTTAAAATCAGTGCTTAATATAATTTTGATTGATTGACTGATTGACTGATAGATTTCTTTCTTTCTTTGAAAGAAATCTTTGAAATCTTTTTTTTGGATGATGGTGCAAAAGCATCAGATTGACTGGCTCTAGACATTCTCATTATCTCATCTGTGTGTATCATCGCATTGTTGAGAAGGAAAAAATTGTGTGTGTGTGAAGCCACACCTCAGCAGGACAGCGACAATACTGCAGTGCACTGCGTGTGTGTGTGTGTGTGTGTGTGTGTTTACACTACTGCAGTATCACTCAAAGCATCCTAGATCTGATGATGAGTATATTAGTAGTTCAGCTTGAAGTGCAAACATAACTTTCCGTACCACCTGTTATCTATCTGAGATTAATTCTGATTTTGTAATTGAAATTAATGTTTTTTTAAATCCATATACAATAAGACTGTGAAAAAAATTCTAGATTAATAAAGTTAGGAGTTGCTTTTGACTGAAATTGACTGAATTGCTTTTGACTGAATTGTTTTTGTTTTGTTATATGGACAATCAGACTTCTCCCTTCATGATGTAAAAATATGTATACTCTCTCAGAAAAAAAAAGGTACAAAAAGCTATCACTGGGACTGTATTTTTTTTTCAAAAGGTACAAATGTGCACATTTGAGGTATTTATATATGCACCCTTTAGGGGTACAAACATTACCTTTTTTCTGAGAGTGAATTAAGCACACTTTTCTGATTTCATCCAATCAATTCCTGAAATTTTCTTTCAGAATAACCTGTTTCACACAAAAAGTCTGATATGGAAGAAAACTTTTATTAATATGTATGTTAACTTTACTGATTTCTGAAACTTTAACACAAGCCATCTTATAAATTCTATTTGCGAGTGTCTAGCAACATCAGCATATATTAAATTACAAATCATGCATGTTTAGAGCGAATTCTTCCTGATTCACCAGTTGTTTCTCTTTTCTGACCTCTATAACAAGTTTTTGATTGTGGTTTATTAAGCACAGATGAATGCTGTATAATTTTATTCAGTTCAGTACAATGAGTTGAGTTGAACTGGCACATTCAGTCCATCACTGCTGAATGTATCTGCACAGAAATGGAGAATTGTGGTCTGTATTTGAGTTGATCTCTTGAGTTTGGATTTTGAAATGGAACTGGCTCAGTCCTCAAGTGACCAGGTGGCACAGCTTGGCATGTTAACACGTACATTAGCAATGTAAAGTCTCAGCATGAACGCAATTTGCCTCTTTCCATTCTGATTAAATTCTGATCTGAACATTAGAGCAAACACTCAAGCTGTGAGACAAGAATGGGCTTTATTTAAATCTTTAATATAATATCAGTTTCAAGCTATTTTTAAGAGTGCAGTTGATATTCAAATGAAATTCTCTTCAAAACAAGCACAAAACTGAATCTAATGTCATTTGCTTTTAACTACTTTAGTGTGTGTTGATACTTGTCCATTGAGCAGTTCAAGCCAGTGACTCAGTTAAAAGGTTTAATATGTCTTTGGATCACAGTATTTGATGGAAACTCAAACAAATGGGTCCAAAAGTCATATTTTTGCATCATATTTACTGTTTATTTACTTTTTAACCAGTGATGTATTTCATAATATATTATATATATTGTTTTATATTTATTTACGTTTTTAACATGGTGTTCATAATGTATTTATTTATTTATGACATATCATTTATTTCATAATATTTTATATTTATTTTTTAACATATATTATATATTTTTAACATTTGATAGCTTCACCCAGATCCTTGTGCATTATTCACGTCTATATATCTGAGTTTATAACTAACAGTTAGAATTGTTCAGACTAACAATTTATTCAAGTTTATTGATTTAACCAAAGTATTACACTTTTATATTAATATTAATAAGCAAGTGACATGTTTTTAAAGGGTTGGTAAAGTGTAATTTTATAAGTAACAGTTATAACTGTTCAGAGTGATAATTTATTTACCTTTTTAATTTATTTAGCTACTTTTATATTTGTGTTAATAAATATGTGACATGTTTTTATAGGGTTAGGAAAAATATATAGATATAATATATTAAAATATGTATAGAGAAAAAAAATACCCCTGAAAACTAATTTTAGGGTGCAGATATCACCCCTTACTCAAAATATTACCCAAAAGTCATAAAACATCTCTTTATCTTAAAAAATCAAAATCATTACCTGAAATAATGCATTCATAAGCAACAGTTCACGCACTTGTTGATTTTGAACTGTCTGTCTGTTTATCTGTCTATCTATCTATGGTCCTTTGCATTCTCTATGCGCTCTGAGATGGCACAGTACGAGTGACAGTATGTTTTTAATAATTGACAGATGTATAAGTTTTGATGCCGTGGATGTGCGGTAGTGTGTGTATGCATGTGGGGGGTGGAAATGTCAGAGTAGCCTGGAGCCTTGGTTTCCGTG
>JAUZSZ010000132.1:27119683-27134665 GCA_034780575.1 Labeobarbus marequensis
GTAATTTATTCATGTGATCAAAGCTGAATTTTCAGCATCATTACTCCAGTCTTCAGTGTCACATGATCCTTCAGAAATCAAAATAAACATCTTTAGTGACATTATAAATGTCTTTACTGTCACTTTTGATCAATTTAATGCATCCTTGAGGAATAAAAGTAATAAGTTCTTTAAAAAAGAAAATAATTTGGAACCCAAACTTTTGAACAATAGTGTATAATAGGAGGTATTATAGATAAAACAGACTAGCGTATCACCTTTTGTTTCTCCCCAACCAGCAATTTCACAGATGGTTCCCTCTGGAACGATGTAGCGCTCAGGAGGCAGACATATTTGAGACACACGCTCATTAAACTGAGCAGGACTGCAGGAGAAGAGCCAGATATGTGTTTATTAGAGGGCCAATTTGGAGTCAAGACACTTTTAAAGAATAGCATTCCAAAAAATATTGCACACTCTTAAAATAAAGGTAGTTTATTGGCATTGATGGTTCCAAGAAGACCTTTAACAACTTTCCAAGGTTCTTTATAGTGCAAAAAAGTTCTTTAGATTTTTTTAAATGGTCTTCATACTATGAAAAAAATGGTTCATTTAATATCTGTTGACTAAAAGGTTCTTTGTGGAACTAAAAATGACATTTCTATGGCACTGAAAACCTCTTTCTTTATTTTTAAGAGTGTACCAAAGCATGTTGTAAGTGGCTGTGCTTGTGTGTGATATGGAGTACGTTTCTAGCTGAAGCATGACCAGGTGGGATTCAGAAGGACCACAGACGATCTTGGTGAGAGGAATGGTTTGTCTGTCCGGTTCGCCTTCCTTTGGATCACGGAAAAAGGTGCCCATCATAGCACTGTATCCCGTGAGGTCCACATAACTGCACAAACCAAACATCTTCATAACGACACCCTTACTGTCCAACTCTGAACATTAATCACTGAAGAAGTTTGAGTTACCAGGATGAGAAGCATTGTTTAGTGCTGATGACTCATTTGGAATTGACCAGAGAACCTCCACAGAAGTGATTTCCTTTCCTGAGAAGACATGCAGTGGCCACAAATATATCGGTCAACAAGAAACACTGTTTGCAAATCAATTTTACTTCCATAAAATCACATTGTTTGGGACAGTTTATAATAAGACTAACCTGTCTCGAAGGCTGACAGTCCAGGGAGAGTTTCCAGGTGTGCCGCTCACTATTCTTAACCTGCTCTTCACAATCCAGTCGTCCCGCTTCCCACACTCGTTAAACACAACCTCCGCTTTTTACACACAGTGGATGGCGTTGAAGTTAGAAGCACAATCGGACACATCAGAGTTTCTATTGATCACTGTACATTGTTTCTGACTTACATGTTGGCCCAATGATTGGCACTTTCTCTCCAGCTATTACAACATAAAGAAGCACAAAAAAAAGTTAAATTAAATAATGAATAAATAATAATAATGATACTGTATTTATTTAAAATATATTACCATTAATAATTTATAATAAAATTATTTTTAGTTATATATAATTAGTATTATTAACTATTTATCATTGCTATAATTAATTATTATGGATAAATCATTATTGATATAAATCATTGTTAAGACGAATGTTTAATATGAAGTCTAATAATTATAAGTGTGCTTGCAAAATTTCACAGAAAATAGCTAATGTGGACTTTTAGTACTTTCTGCTACTTTCAGCAGGTTTCACCATATTTAATATTCTGCTCATTTTCACACTAAAAATGTGAAGTGCAAAAAAAGTGCACAGATTCTGTGAGAGCCTGGTTTTTAGAAGCTTAAAGGGCAGACATGACTGAATCAGATTGAAAAGAGCGTCTATAGACATTGATACTTCACCACACTGCTTGATGGCACAGTAGTCGAACTCAGTCTTGGGGTCAGTGGTGTAGCACCAGGGCCCATGATGGTCTCCATCAGGGTTCCTGCAGTAGTTGTCGGTCAGGTTGGCCTCTGGGTGTGTTTTGGGGTTTATCCTGCAAATAGATGTGCATAAATGACCTTGAATTTATACTTTAGACCAACTTTAAATGAGACAAACAAGAGTGGGATTTTATTCTTACTTGGTTTTGTGAGGTGTATTGATGCTCCATTTCTGGCAGAGAATACCTTTACGTGTCTTGCGGACAACACCCCGATAGTTTTTGCCGATTTCATTATAGCAATCTAATTTAAAGGGAAGAAAACCTGGTTATTTAAACCACCATTCAAAATATCAGGGTCAGTATGCTTTTTTATGCTTTTGAAAGAAGTCTCTTCTGCTCACCAAGGCTGCACTTATTTGATCAAAAACACGGTAAAAAAGGTAATATTGTGAAATATTATTACAATTTAAAATAGCTGTTTTCTATGTGAATACATCTGAAAATGTAATTTACTCCTGTGATGCAAAGCTGAATTTTCAGCATCATTACTCCAGTCTTCAGTGTCACATGATCCTTTGATTTGCTCACACGATTTTCTGCTCAAGAAACTTTTCTGATCACTATCAGTTGAAAACAGTTTTGCTGCTTCATATTTTTGTGGAAATGGTAATACATTTTCTTCAGTATTCCTTGATAAATAAACAGCATTTATTTGAAATGCTCTGTAACATTATAAATGTTATCATTATTAAAAGTATTAATTCCTTTCAAAAATACATAAACTATCGACCCCAAATTCTGAATAGTAGTGTATATACAATATGCATATTAAGTACACATGAAGTGTGCATTGATTTTTCTTGAAAAATCTTCTCTTCCCAACAAAGACAAAGCACAGTCAAAATGTCTTTAAAAATGAAACAGTAGTTGATGATTTTAATCACTAGCGGGCGCCAACTGTACCTTCAGCCTCAATGTCATCAGCACAGCGTTTGATCTGCAGGCAGAGAGCCGTCCTCATCTCAGACAGAGACGTGAAACACCAGGGCGCCTCGGAACCGTCCGGGTTACGGCAGTAGTTCTCCTCCAGACCCCTAAAGGTGGAAAGATGAAAGACAGATTTGGAGAAATGTAGCATTACATCACTTGATCACCAATGGATCATCTGCAGGGAATGGGTGCCGTCAGAATGACAGTCCAAACAGGAGTCCATATATGAAAGAACACTTCCTAACTTGTGGACTGGAGTGGTTTGGATTACTTCTGGATTATTGTGATGTTTTTATCAGCAGTTTGGACCCTGATGGCACCTATTCACTGCAGAGGATCCTTTATGAGCAAGTGATGCAAAGCTACATTAATGTAAAATTTTAATTTCTGGCTAATTTAAATTTTTGTGCAAACTATTCAGTAAACTCACTTGCACTCGTAGGTTTTGGGGAAAAAAGGGTGTTCGTGGGGTTTCTGGGCATCCCAGCGCTGACAGGGGATTCCAGAGGTTGTTTCGTTGACTTTGCCCCTGTAATCCTCTCCACGCCCCCGGAAACAATTGGTGGTGTAGCCAGAGCGAAAACGGCGCTTGGGGGACTCAGCTATAGGGCGGATAAAAAGAAGTGGAAGAAATTCATGTAGGAGAAACAGTTGAGATTCTAAAGATATCTCACTGATTGATCATTCTTATCGCAGAGTAAATGCGGAGCTATAAATAGTTGTAAATATGACTATATATTGGACAGATGCAGTAATTTGTAAATTCATTTATATTTTGAAACTCAACTGTGTGAATGTCACACGTGCTCCTGACGGATCAATCTTTGCATATTCATAAAGAATAATATTGTCGTCCGTCTTGTGAACCCAATGCAATAATATGCTATTAATGTTGTACTCTCAAACAGAACACCATATGCGAGTTTCTGACTTTCAGTTATATAGCTGTCTTTTTGAACAGCACTGACGTGATTGGAAATGACAGCAATGTCCCCAGGAAGATGAAGATCTGTGTCCTTTAAACAGAATGAATGAATAATAATCCAAATGATTTGCATGGAGATTGAAATTCATGCACTGCTAACAGAATGCAAACGACTGTTAAAGGTTATTAGTGTTGTGCGAGCATTTTAAAGTTGACATTGCATCAAAAATTGACTTAGACGTTCTTTTTAAAAGATTTCTTCTGTTTAATCTCTGCTATGTGTCTCTATAATCTTTGACTTTAAAATAATGTTTCAGAAAAGTCTCTCTGGAATAGATGTACTGCAAAAATAACATTTCTTAATTTAATTTAGATGTGCTGAACAAAAACTATGAAACTAAACCTGAAATAAAAAGTAAAAGCAATTCTATAAACATAAAAAACTACTCAAAACACACACAACAAAAACTTTAACTAAAATTAAAATTAAACCAGAAAATATAAAAATAAAACTGAATCAAAATATTTATAAAAACTAATCTAAGTAGTAATCATACTAAATAACAATGGTTATAAAATGCATGTTTTTGCAATGCATAATGCATAATGACCATTCATATGTATTCATGACCAACTTATGTACTGATAACATTTTATTACAGTACGGTTGTTTTTACTTAGTTTTGGAGGCTCATAAAGCATAACATTAATTAATTAGTTATTTTTTACACCTTGTCAACAGCAAGGCTGACTTTATGGTGAGAACAAAGTGAATAACAAAAGTCACACAATTACAAAAACCTAAAACATTTCAAATAAATACAAAAAAAAAAATCTAAAATACCATGAAATGAAATATCATATTCTTGTTGTAAGGAGCAGAAATACTCACGGCACTTGCGTATATCACAGCTCTCTCTCTCCATCGTCGGGTCAGTGGTGTAGCACCAGGGCACCGGAGACGCATCTGGGTTACGGCAATAATTATCATCCAAACTTTTATCAGGATACCTGGTTGCACAAACATCAGATATGAAGTTATTTTACATTATTATATCAGCAGCCGCTAAAAATCACTGCAACACCACATGATTCAAATTCATTGCCATACTGCCTCAGAAAAACTCAAAAACGCTGATATATTGACATCCACTGCAGTTATTTCAGTGCTTTGGTACATGGTTATGTCATATTTACTTCTCTGGCTGGTAGATGTGTTGATGCGGATACTGTTGGTCCCATCTCTGACACTCTTTCCCGCTCACTGTGTGATCCACCTGACCTCTGTAGTCTTCTCCATTACAAGTGATGCACACCTCTAATGGAGAAACATACAAACATCTGCTCAGAACAAACCGCTTATGACTGTGAAAGTAAAACCACTGCAGCGCAAACATGTAACTGGCTGTACCATCTTTGCACTGGGGAATGTCGCATCTCTCATATCTGCGTTCAGGGTCAGTGGTGTAACACCAGGGTCCGATGCGGTCACCGTCCGGATTACGACAATAGTTCAGCTCCAGGCCATTAGTAGCAGACGGAGTCCATCTATTCCAAACATTAGTCACATCATTCTAATGTTGCAGTTGTACATTCAGTCATTAAAAGGATCTTAGAGTAAAATATATGAACTTTCTATTCATCAAAGAATCCTGAAAAATGCATTACAGTTTCCACAAAAATATGAAGCAGCACAACTGCTTTCAACATTGATAATAATAAGAAATGTTTCTTGAGAAGCAAATCAGCATATTAGAATGATTTCTGAAGGATCATGTGACAATGAAGACTGGAGTAATGATGCTGAAAATTCAGCTTTGCAGGAATCAATTTCATTTTAATATATATTCAAATAGAAAACCAATATTTTAAATTCTAATAATATTTCACAATATTGCTGTTTTCTGTATTATTCAAGTAAATGCAGTCTTGGTGAGGATAAGAGACTTCTTTCAAAAACAGTAAAAAAAAATCTTAGCAGCTGTAGACTTTTGAATTGTAGAATGCATATGATTTTTGCATTAATTTTACATTCTTAACTATCGTTGTGTTTTCTGAAATAAATGCTGTGGCAGTGTATCATACTTTTTATTTGTTTTTTTATTTTATAATTTTTTTTTTAACAGTGACATACTGACATTTAACCAATACTTGCAAATACCTGCATCTTGCTTTAATTATAAAATGTGGCCCTGTTTACAAAATAGTGTTGATTAATATATTATGCGAGATTTAGGGCTTTTGCAAATTGTTCCATTCGCCTTACTGTTTTTTGTTGTTGTTGTTGTTGTTTCTTTTTTCTTTTTTACAGTGGTCAGATCAAACTTGCCGATTTTGGTTTGGCTCGTCTTTACAACTCTGAGGAAAGGTAAGTAAATGTTAGGCTTTCTCGATCTATGGGAAACACCCTTCAGCTAGGGGTGGGTGCTATGTATTATGTTGCGTCACGATATGGATGTTGCTATACCGTGGATACCGTTACATATATTCATGGATTTCATTGGATGGACAGACGAAGATTTTTTTCCCCGCAGTCGTTACTGCGTTATCAGAGAGAGAGAGATGCCCCGCTTGATCGGACATAAATCAGAACCAGAAAGTTTTTGCTGTAAACACAAGGTCGGCTTTTTGGAACTACACACAAACTGTATTACAATAATTTCCCAAAATGTAATTTGTGTGGTAATATTACTAAGTGTGTAAACGGCCGTTCAGGACAGAAACGCAGAACACGGACACAAAGAGAGAAAATACTGTAGCAGGCAGCGCAAGATCACTGTTCACAATGCTCGAAATATACTATAGGAAGAAAAATATCAAAAATGAATTGGGGGCAGGGGGTTAATATGAATGAGTATCTGAAGGGAACTCTCTTCAGAAAACTTTAGATGGTATTTTCTTCATAAGCGCAGTGTAGAGCAGCTTTATTTACAGCGGTAACCAAAGGAATGCTAAATTGAGGCTGGAAGCGCCATCTGCTGTTATAGAGCGAATTTGCATGTTCTGTCAGTCCATTTGCCATTTTTCTTTTGCGCGTGTCTTATGTAGCATAATGTCACACATCTAAAGTAAGACCATTCTATTTTTGCCTTAGATCTTGAAATCATGTTTTTTTTTCTAGTTATATAAGGTTAAAATACAAATTTTGCCTGTAATTTAACTAAGGCCTACTAAAATGTGATTCCAGTTTATTTTTTTCATATCCCGATATAATATCGATATCATCTGGAGAGTGGAAAATACTGTGATATGAATTTTAGCTCATATCACCCATCCCTACCTTCAACTTTAAATTTTCTGTAGATTTACATACAATTTCAGCAACTATTAACATGACTGGTATTGAAAATCTTTGGTTTATAACACTAACTTGATGGTCATTCCCAGTCGGCCATACACTAATAAGGTGATCACGCTGTGGTACCGCCCACCTGAGCTGCTACTGGGAGAGGAGAGATACTCACCTGCTATTGATGTCTGGAGTTGCGGGTAAGACGTTCTGTCTGTTTCCCATCTACATTTACACCTCAGCTGCTGTTCAAATAATAATGTTGTTTGTGTTTCTTTTTGCTGTTGTGTAAAGGTGTATTTTGGGAGAACTCTTCACTAAGAAACCAATTTTCCAGGCCAACCAAGAGCTTCTACAGCTTGAGCTGATCAGGTACGTTGCTCACAATGCACATGTGTTGCTGCTCTAATGCTGAAGGAGGGGAAAGGACTTTATGAAACGGTGTTACACTCCATCTGTTTTGTATTTTGTTTTGGTCAGTCGTTTGTGCGGTAGTCCGTGTCCTGCTGCTTGGCCAGATGTAATTAAGCTGCCGTACTTTAATACCATGAGACCCAAGAAACAGTACAGACGACGCTTGCGGGAGGAATTCTCTTTGTAAGTTCATCCCGATTTTTGAAACTCTTCCATCATTCTCTGACAGATTTTAATCTTTGTTGAAAGAAGTCTCTCAGCCTGAGACTGCATTTATTTCATCACAAATACAGTAAAAATAGTCATGTTGTGAAATTTAAAATGACTGTTTTCTATTTGAATATATTTGAATATGTATCTTATTCCAGTTCAAAGTGAACTTTCAGCATCATTACTCCAGTCTTCAGTGTCACACAATCCTTCAGAAATCAGTCTAATATGCTGATTTTCTGCTGAAGAAACATTTATTATTATCAATATTGAAAGTTATGCAATATGAAAGTTAGATTAATATTTTTATGGAAACATGATACTTTTTTTTCAGGATGGTTTGATGAAGAAAGTTTGAAAGAACAGCATTTATTTGAAATTGAAAATCTTTTGTAACATTTATAAATGTCTTTACTGTCACTTTTGATATTTAAGCCATCTTTCCTGAGCAAACTTATTAAATAAATATATATATTTTTTTAAATTACCTCTACCTTTTGCACTGGAAAAAAAAAAAAAATAAGATTTTGCCATAGTTATGCTCCTGAATATTAATGATGCAGTGAAAGTCACTTTGGATAAAGGCATCTGCCAAATGCATAAATGTATTTATCTTTTTAGTCACAATATTTTTACACAGTACTTCCTTTATATTAACATTGTCTGTCTATAGTCTGCCCACATCTGCTCTTGACCTGCTGGACCACATGTTGACGCTGGACCCCTCGAGACGCTGCACGGCTGAACAGGCCCTCGCGAGCCAGTTTCTGTGTGATGTGGAGCCCAACAAGATGCCACCACCTGAGTCAGTGCACACACAAACACATCTTATGTGATTTAAACCGTATTTTATGGTGTTAATGAAACTACGTTTGTGGAACAAGTGGTAAAGTCACACCACGTTTTGTAATTTAGTTTTAAATGCAGCAGCAATTAAATGTTGTTAGGCTATTTAATATAATGAAATTTAACTCCGTATGAATGACTAGCTGAATAGCAGTTTATAGTTGTAAATATACATTTGTAATATTTCTTTTGTAATTATGTGGCCTTTTTTTTTAGTTTGCCGTATTGGCAAGACTGTCATGAGCTCTGGAGCAAGAAACGGCGGCGGCAGAGGCAAAGCGGGGTGCCTGAGGATTTCCCTGTTGCCAAAGCTCCCCGAAAGGAACCTGCAGGACCTTCAGGAGGGGAGAACAGCCGCCCGCCGCCGAGTCCCCCACCCCCACCACCCTCATCTGCCAATCCCGCACCGGCAAACATCACAGTCAGTGAGCTGGAAGGTGGGCCATGACTTGACAGGAACACTTGGGTTCTGTTCACCTCAAAATCATTGATTGTCTGCCTACCTGCCTATTCAGGTAGGCAGATCTTCAGAAGCGGGGCAGGGTGAACGTTTATTTAAAGTGGTCATTCAAAAAAAATTTAATTGTTTTGTAAAATGGATTGGACCTTTGGACGTAATAGAGGAGCTTGCCCTTATCTGTGCTTTTTAAGCTGGCTGGATGTATAATGAAATGCTGATGAATGTAACTTTTCCGCTTACGCAGTTCGAAATCCTTCTTATAGCAATGCTGCATAAGTTTAAGTCCCGCCACCTTATCTCTATAAAATTAAGTCTAGCGTCAGCATTAATCATTTCAATTACTTGAATTTTAGTTTTAACATTGTATTTATTTTATTTTTATTCTATATTTTATACTTTTAATTTTTTAATGTTTTTTTTTTTTACATTTACATAGTTCACTAAACAGCCTAACACATTGAGTTTATACAGATGACCTCTGTTATGATTGGCTCAATCCCTCGCCTCTGAAAGAAGTGATAATGATTGCTTTTTGGGTTGCATTTTTACTGTGGCTATCCATATTGTTGCAGCTTTCTCATTTTTCAAAAAAAAAAAAAAAAAAGCCTTAAGTGCATGGACCCTTTTTCAAAACTGTGATTACACCTTTCCGGAGTCATTAGCATGGTAAATCTAGTAAAGTTTTTGTTTGAATTAAAAAATAAATAAACATGTTTATAACACTGTACTTTGTGTTTAATTACAGAAAACTGGTTCTTAGCAATCTCTCTCTTCCTCTTTTGGAAGCCCTTATTGTGGATTTTTTTTTTTTACTGTTGGGGCAAATGGGAAGTCGAAAATTATATTTGTTGTAGTTTCAGTCAACATTAGAAGTTTACCCAACTCTGATGACTTCCGCTTCTGGAAAGCCTGTAACTGTGAAAAGGTTCATTGTTACAGGTTCAGTACCCTCTTCTGCTGTTTTGGAATGACACTATCCCTCCAGCTTCCTCATTGTTTTAAATCTGTGTAGGCCAAGTGTTTGAATGCTGCAGTATGTAAACTGAAAGGCAATAAACATCCTGCTTTCCATAAATGGCAATCAAATGTAACCATTTCTATGCACAGGTTTGGGAGCCGCGGCGGAGCAGTTGAACCAGACTGAGCTGGCGGTGCTGCTGAACCTGCTGCAGGGCCAGACAGACAATCTAACCATCCCGAGGATGGCGGAGTATCTCCGCAGTTCGTCCTCTGAAGCCTCCACATCAGTGCTCTCCAGAACGCCCGCCGCCCCCTCCACCCCTGAGCCAGACGCCGCGCAGCAGCTCGAACTGCTTAGTCAGCTCTCCACCTTAATCCAGTCCTCTAGCGTCCCACAACCGGCAGAGATCCCGCAGGAAGACCAGGCCGGCCTGCTCGCGCTTCTGCTGGAGCAGCTGATAAAGGCCCCGGCGCCGGGGGCGGAGCGGGCAGACGAGAGCAACGGAGTCCGGCCAGATGAGGGCACTGCACGAGGCGGCTCCGCTTCAATCATGGGTGGTGATCGCGAGGGCAAGTGTTAGTTAAGTCTATGGGGGGTGGGGCCTGAGTTGTCGAATGCTGTGATTGGCCGCAGCTAAACAGGTTACACCGCAGGCTCGTAATGTGGGACCCACCCGCATCAGAGAAACCATACGCTTTTGTACGCTTTTGATGTCACACTTTTTTTTGTTGCTGTTGTTGTTTTCTTCCTAAAATCTTAAAGAGGGGGAAACGTTTAATTAGTTGAAAGACTGCAGGCTAACAAACAGAGAAATAAATTGTCATGTTTATTTGAAAACCCAGATGATTATTTTCTGCTTTTCGTGAACTTCCATTGAGTTTTACAGTCTTGCAGTATTTAGTTTTTATTTTCATAGGAACAAAATCCACATAGCCCCGTCTGCTCGCACACTGCATCGGTGCCCAGCGGACTTTTTGTGTGCAGAAATCTGCTCACAGACAGGGCGTGGGAGCTCTTCATCTATTGGCACGCACTGCAAGTCCTTGAGAGATGGTTACAGTGTTTGCGTTAAATTGTCACTCTCCTAAATCCAGATTAAACAGTCCTAATAAAGAGCCATTTTGGACACATCTTTATTTATGTGTCTCTCTTCTAGTACACTCAGAAAACAACACTTGACTGGAGTAAGCTAGGTAACATTTCCAACCGCTGTCTTGCACGCATAATTTAGTTCTTTCTTACTGAATTGGTTTAGCATAGTTGGGTGAATCTTGAAATCCTGTCAAGAATATGCAGAGATCATATTTCACTCTGACATTGAACATTTTTATTTTGGATTTGTTGTAGTACCATGATTTTTTATTTTTTTTGGTGCCCTTATTTTCATGAAAATTAAGGGCATTCACTTCATTTTCAGTATTGTAATGAGAAAATTTGTCCTTATTACTAAAATGATATATATATCTAATTTATGTATATTTTGCATTAGTCGTAAGAATTAATAAAAAAAAGAATTTATATAGAATTTATAAGTTTCATTATTGTAATGCACAATATATATTTTATATCTGCATTACAGTAATAAGAATTAATATAATTCATATATACATTTCATTATTGTAATGTAAAATATTAATATATATAGCATTACAGTATCAAGAATTAATTTATATATTTTTTATTAATAAAATTATAATGTATTTTATACAGCATGGCAGCCTACAGTTTATATTCATTTAAAAAATGAATACACTCTTTATGGTTATAAGAGGTGGAAAATGTGCTTAATTTATGTAGATTTAAATTCAGTTTATTTGAATTCATTATGCGGATGTCAAATACAATAAAGGTCGAAAATATTGTCTTCATGCAAAATGCAGTTCTTTGTTGATTTTTGGGGTGAAATATGACAAGCATTTTCTTGACATTTTATAAGATGCATCCATTTATTTGTAAATGGTACTGCTTCTCATCCAAGAGATGCTCTATAGCTTTTGCTGGTGTAATCCAGCTTAATGAAGTCTAATTAAGATCGGCTGACCTTGTCCTGCCGACTAATACCCTCCAGCTCATTTTTTTCCCATCTCACACGCTTTTGTTTTCACTCTCAGTTCCTCAGTGGTCGATTTCATTTCTCTGCTCACTTTTCACATGGTCTTTGAGGTTTAATCTGTGAATACAGGAATACACACTGTAATAAAGCCTTATTGTGAGACGAGTGTCAAATAAATTATAGCTATACTGTATATTTTGTCCTCACACTTATCAATATTTTCTTTGATGGAAAGGGGCTATTGTTTGTTTTTGACTTTTTTTGTGTTCGATCTCACCATCAATTTGTTGCATTGATGAAAGTCTCCAAACTCTTGTAGATATTTTCTATGTATGTGAATGTGATGTTTACTAGTTCAAAAGGAACACATTAATTTGATATAGTTTATTGTATGGTAATAATAGTCAGACTAATATTAGACAAACTGCTGCTACTACATAAACTGCACACACAAAAGCTGAAGTTTAAATAAAATACATTTCAGTAGTTGCTGTAAAAACAATTTTGCATGAGCTAATTCACTCCCAAAAACCCTAAAAAATGTTTTTACATATGTATCTAGAAAATCTAATGTCAGGCATCTATAGTTTTAAACTTGGTTAAGTCAATGTACTGGAGCACAGAGGTCCAAAGTCTGGAGTAAGAGCTATTTAGCTTATGAATGAGTTGAGATTAGCTGTACACTTTGAATCAGATTGAAAGTGAACTATAATTTAATTCTATGTATTTTTCCCCAGTATTTATACCTGGATGTGCCTCGGCCATTGCTCAATTGTTCAACATCTATACATGTGCGTGTATATAAATATATATATATATATGTGTGTGTGTATATATACACACTTTTTTTTTTAAATTTAATGATTTATTTTTAAACCATTGAATAGCCTTTTCTTGAAATCATTCGTTTTTAAGATTAACAACTTGGATGTTTAAAAACAAAACAAAAAAAAGCTTCACCTTCAGCTATATATTTTATTCCTAAATGACAGAAGCGAAGTCTAAAATTGAAACAAAATCAAAATCTTTTGCTTTGTTAGATCAGCCTCTTATTTAACATTTTAAATGTATGCAAATCTGGTAAGACATCACAACAATGGTTTCATAAAATATTAATGAATTTTAAAAATTCATAATTGTACATTTAAAAATGTAGATGTCCATGAGGAAAAACAAATATGCAATCTGTACATTCAAATTCAAGATGAAATACTGCACTGCGAGTGATGTTGCACCATTCCTGAATGCTTCTATTATTGTAAATGTTTTTATTATTATTATTATTACTACTGCTGCTGCTACTACTACTACTATTATAATTATCGCTGTATAGCGATTTTTAAATACGCAAGTTAAAAATTAATATTTATATATTATTAATATTATCATCATTTGAAAAAAAATGATCTAACATTTGCAGCATTTGTACATTTAATATTATATAATTATCCAACATTTACATTTGTACATTTGATAAAATAAAAATAATAAAACATAAGTGACTCCAGCCAATCCCTGTAGGTCAGTGTAAGTTTTTTTTTTAAGTCGTGTGGAGGCGTTTTATCCCACACCTCCTGCAGTACTGCCTAAATGATGAATAATTGGTCAAGTGTGAAGCATGGATTCATTTCAGGTCGACTTCTCTTAGCTTGTTGTTTTTTTTTTAAAGTGTTTTAGCCATGCAGACGTGGGCTCTTGCTTTTGGTGCATCATGTTTTAACCAAGTATGTAGCTTAACTGTGATTCAGCTTGAGGTCATTGAAAGATGACTGTTCTGGTACAGATCAGAACTTGATTTTGAATAAAACATGAAAGTCTTACTAATAGAGAAAATGACATCAATTTATTAACTTTTTTATAAACACATTTGAGACAGACATCACGCTCCTTGTATACATGTATTAGCCTATAGATAAAACAACTGAAGCATTAGAATTATTTGGTGAAGAGTCACGTTACATAAACCTAGCATATAAATTAAGTTATATAAATTTAGACTCCTCTGTCTTTTTTCCTGGCAGTTGCTGCGTTAGCAAAACCCAAACTATTGGAGTGTCATTTGACCATTTTTAACAAATTACTATGCTACTTTTATTATTTACATTTAATACTACTCTTACTCGTATACCTTTGTAACTAATTATGAAAATGATCATTTTATGGAAAGAGTTAAGTGTAAACTCCATATATTAGGACACAAATACTTAAAATGTTTTCAAATATATATTTAAATGTTCATGTTATACATTTAACAAAATTATATAAAATGTGCTAAGAGCAAATACAGCTGATATTTGATTGTAAGTGAAGAATAATCACTTAAAAGCAGATTCATATTTTCATTTGTGCATTAACAATACTCCAGAGTTTTAATTCTATTTAGATTTAATCCTAATTTTTATTGTTGTTGCGTCAAAATCATTATTTGTTCATTATTCAAAAAAAAAAAAAAAATGAAGAAACAGCGTAATAGTAATAAGCTTATTCAATATTTCAAGTTAAATGCATTTAAAACATTTTTGTAGTACGAAACCAAAATCTGAGGTTTTTCCTACTTATTCTTGGTTTATGAAAAATAAATATAGATTAAGAGTTTCCATGACTTATTTGGGTTTACTGTAGTAATGTTTAATTGTTGTAATATTTCTTTGTTGCTGTAGCTCATGTATGGAGTTCTTTGATCATAATATTTGATGTCTTTTTTCCTGGCAGATTCTGCATTAGTAACACCAGAGGCAACAGGGTCAAAGTCTGCAAAACACGCTCAAGACATTAAATCAGATGTAGCGACAACCCTTCTCCAGCTCATCTCCCAGCAAGCCTCCGAGAGCAGACGTCCCGCTGCAGACCTGTGCCCCAGCCGGGGACCTTCCTCTCCCCCGAGCGCCACCCCACCGCCCGCAAACGCTGCTCCGGAAACTCAGTTCACCCAGGACCAAGACCTGCGGTACACCCTGGGA
>JAUZSZ010000132.1:27178522-27188717 GCA_034780575.1 Labeobarbus marequensis
GATAGCATACAGCTGCAAACACACACAGTTTTAGAGGACAGACGTCCATCAGAAATATTCACCATCAGATCAATGCACTACAAAGACTGTGACCCACTCAGGACAAGCTAGATTACTAGATTGTCAACATATAACGGTGCTGTTGTTGTCATCTTTGGCTCCATTTAGATCTATTTTCATTGACGGAGCAAAAATAAACAAAATAACTGGCTGTGTTTTGTCTAAATTGTAACTTATTAACAGAAAATTCCATTTGATGTCAAGGTGATTTTGAGTTTGACAGGACTACTGCTAGTCTCAACTGATCCATTATTCTCTTAGGACATTCTATGAGAAACTGTAGAAGCTTGTTTTCACCACGGGATAAAAAAAAATTCAATTCTGAGGGGAAAAAAACAGAATTGAGATGAAAAATAGCAATTACATTTTAATGTGTAATTATATTTTCAATTTTTATTCCATGGTGAGAAAAGAACTGTAAGAGGTAAACTCAGAATTCTGAGGGAAAAAGTTAGAATTCCGAGAAAGTAATTCAGAATTCTGACTATATCTCGCAATTCTGAGTTTCTGTATTGGAATTCTGACATTTTTTGCAAAATTGTGAGACAAAAGTCAAAATTACCTTTATTTATTTATTTATTTTTATTCTATGGCAGAAACCAAAAGAAAATTGGACAGTGATGACAAATTTGTTTTATTAGTAATGCATGAAATTAAAAGAAGGGAAAATAGCCATGCATTACTGTGATATTCTCTCTGAATGTCTGTTTTGTCTGTTTTGTGAATCGCCTATTTGTAAAAAGGCAGGTGGTTTATCTCTGTCCATACATGTCCCGTCATTGTAGTGGAATTAAAAGCCATTCTGGTTGGCACAGTGCAGAAGTCTTGCTAAAAAGTAAACAGACCCATCCCTCTTTACTTGTGTGTGCTTGTGTATGTTCCTGTGTTGTCCCTTGTGGTTTGATGATCCCTGATTTGTGAATCCCCCTGTGTGTGTGTTTGTGGTCGTGTGTTTATAGCCGTGCAGCAGATGGCTGAAGCTCACATGCAGAAATTAGGTGTGTATCCTCATGTAGAGGAGGAAGGGGAGGAGCCTTTTCAGAGAGGAGGGGAGGAGATTTCCTCATCCTGCACACCTGGTAATCTTAATGTCACATCACAGATGAACCCTCCACATATGCATGTTACGTTGTCGGTATTATATTTTGTGTTCTATCATTTAATTTGAAAAGGTTACTGCTGAATGTTCACATCAGCCTTTCAAAAATAATAGTAAGAGAAAATTGTTGTAACTATTAGTTTTAAAGAGGTAAATGTAAAAAAGTCAAAAGTTAAGTTGTAATGTTTATTTTAATATTTCTATTGCATTATGCATATGTAATATAATTAATAATTAAGAAGTTAATGGTGATAAAATAAATTAATAAATGTTGTTTTTATTACATTTCTATTGAATGATGCATTAAATGGCAACAAAACAACAATACCAAATAATGTGAACTGTTACGGTATTGTGTTAATTATATCAGTAGTAAGTGATGAAGACGCAGTTTTCAGTAACACTTTATTTTGAGGTGTCCTTTTTATACGTTACATGTATTTACTATTATAATAACAATGAATTATGCATAATTACATGCAAGTAACCTTAAGCCAAATCCTAATCCTAACCATATAGTAAGTGCATGTAGTTAATATTACTCGGTATTTAAATGTGTAATTACACTGTAACAAGGACACCTTAAAATAAAGTGTAACCCAGTTTTCTGAGAAATATATTGTAGGCACACATTTAGACTCTATTATCACTGTTTTTATACAATTGGAGATGGACTTTGGGTTATTGGGTTTTTAAAGAATTGTTTTTAGTGGGGGAAAACTTAAGTTACTTATTTTTTACCATTTCACAAATGTGATCTTGCGTTCAGAGTACAGTCTTTTATTGTGCATTTCTGGGGTTTTTTCCACTAAATTTTAGTGCAAACAAAAAAAAAAGTTATGTCTTAGTCTTTTATTTAAGTGCTGATAAAGTATATGTGGTCTTTGTGTCATTAAAACATCATTGTTTTCTTATATTGTGCTACTCTCTCTACATATTGTATTTGCATGTAGCATTCAACCAAAAACTTCAGCCAGTCAAATATGAGATTATCTGTTGATTCCATATTTTATTTAATAAATACTCATTTTAAAGATTCACAGGAGCAAAGGGGCATGGCAGAGCACCAGCCCGGCATGAGAAAGGCAGGAGCCACGGCACCAACCAATGAAGAGGAGGAGGAGGAAGAAGAAGTAGAAGCAGACAATATGGCAGATGATGAGTGCAGAAATGTGGACTGATAAAGTTTGAGGACCTTTAGAGATTTTTTTCATTATGCAGAACCTTGTTTGGAGATCAGAATTATTGTTTATTGATAACTGGCTGTCAATAATTCCGTCACTTGATAAAAACGGCTGTCTGTTTGTATTCAGAGACAAATAGAGACTTAAAAAAAACTCTGATGGACTGAAATTTTGGAATGGTCAAACAACCTCAAACAGTTCATTCACCCCGACATTGCCATGAAATAGAAATGCATAAAGTTAGTAGTCATCTAATATCATCCCTGCGTTTCATACGTTCGAACAAAAAGGTAAAGTACAAATGTTTAGTTCTATGAGCAGCGCAGTATGAATGTGAAGTGTTGAGAAATGTGTTAGTGTTTATATCATGTCATGTTTTGTGTGTGTTGAGTTACAGTATGTTTTGCGATCAGTGCGTTTCTTTGGGCCTACACTGCCATCTGGAGTACAGAGAATTGTTATACTGAATCCCATGAAATCATTTGCCAAAAACAATAATCCCAGAGCACATGGAAAGGCTCAATATCGAAGTATTTAGCAGCATAATTATTTGTTAAACCATTGCCAACATCCTGGCAGTTGGATCACACTTCAAACTACAGTTAATTTAGCAGAAACAAACCAAAAAAGAATTTTTATAATTACAAATATAATTATATTTGCATATTTATAAATATGATCTATGAAATGATCTAAAATCATTTCTAAATTCACCATTAGTAAGTGTTGCAAAAACTTTTCAAATACAAAAATTTGAAGAGTACTTATAAAAATAAAAAAAAGCTGATAAAGACTGCAGTTATATCAGTATATATTCCAATAAAGTCTGTTTTGTTTTTACATGGAGTGGACCATGTTAAGATCACAAATGCTGTTTTGCTTTATGTTTTGGGAGACTTTTGCCTCATGCAACTAATCGTGGCTGACTGTGAATAACACATTCCTACAGTGTTGTCTTTGTGATTCATTTGTGCTTTGTCAATGACCTCGTGACCAAAGCTGCTATAAAAATCATATTTGCATACAGAATAGAATTTGCATCTCTTGATATGACTGTGTTTGGTTACAGATAACAAAAAACTCCAAATTCAGTGCCTCTGGGTGAACGTTCAGTGCTCGTGTACATCAGGAACACGTAAATGATTTCAGTCGATCACTGTAGTTAACAACTTGCATTAATATTAGCTGGGTAACTTATTACTTATCTTAGTTTTTAAGTTTCCTCCTTAGCAAAATCTTTTAAGGGAAAAATGTTGAACTATTTTTAAAAATGATTGATGATTTAAAATGAGAAGCCAACAGCCACGTGTTGCTTTTTTAAGAAATTGTACTGCTTTATATTGAAAATAATCATATTTGTATGCATATATATTCCTCCAAAGCTCATGCAGGTACATGTTGTTGTTGATTTTGATTAACGTACAATAGAAAATCTGAAAATGTACCCAATTAGTATCGCTATCCATAGGAACTATGGAAATGTTTTAGGTTAAAGTCTCTGTATCAATAAATATATTTGCACTGAATTAAAGTGTTAATATCTTCTTTTTCATGTTTTTGGATCATCATAAGACAAACTCCATTATACAGTCTTCCATTTGGACAAAATTGGACGGGTTTGACCTCGATTTGAAGTGCTGTTACTTTACATTTGGAAAGAAAGTATGATTTTTATACTCGGACCAATAAAAATGTTCATCAGAAAGGCATAGTTTCAGTTTAATGCTGCCAAGACGAGCATGTGGGGGCAGTTTTGGCAAAAACATCCAGGTTCTGTTGTAAACAGATGGCGGCACAGTGCTTCTCTATCCCATATCTTGAACGTCTCTGCCTTTGATGCTTTCAAAATCTGGGCTGAAACTGATCTGGCTTGGATTCCCATAAGAGGTGGTCCATATTTTAGTCAAAAATCTGATTTCTCTGATTCTCCGCTTCTGCTTTAACTATCACACCATTAGGAGGATCCAGGATTAGGAAACTTCCCTTGCATCAGATCACTGTGTTTGGCATTGTGGCTAACAGACAGGTGGGGCGACACAAGCGAGATATGAGACACTGTGACCTACTTCACGCAATATAGTGATCAGTGTTTTATGGTGAGTTATGGGAAGATGTGGGGCAGATGGAGGAAATGAAACCCAGGATGTATGCCCTGACGCTGCAGTATCACTGATAGTGGGAAATTCTAAACCAGACTATTAACATATCTAAGAACTACAAAGTTTATGGTGGGAAAGGCCATCCATTCGCTATAAATCAATCAGAATTAAGAGACTTAAAGTACAAATGCCGTCCACTTTTTGTGCTTACCCAATAACATTTTTAATTTTTTATATAGGCCTACGATTTATTAATGTGTTCATTACATTCTTTTCAAACATCAGAACTAGAACTCTAGACATGAACTATGGTAATTTGATATTAGTCAGTCGTAAGGATTTTCACACTGGTTTAAGATTTTATATTAAGCTATTCCGTATATACTGTATCATCACGTGATGCATTTCAGTTCATTTCGGCGTTTCACACTTCAGCCACGAGCGCTTTTATTTTTTCATTTTTTTTTTTTATTATTATGCTTTAAACAGCATATACAAAACAATACAACAAACAATATAAAGCCAGGGAAATAAAGGAGAAAAAAATATTTAAATTAAATAAAATAAAATAAAAATACAATTAAAAACATGCATGGCCTTTACATTACTCAAATATTTTGAAGACAGAACACAAACGGACAGTTTTGATAGCCTTTCTATTAGTGCTACTTTGAATAGTACAAAAATAGCTTTATAAAACACTGCGACCACGAGCGCTTTTAGCGCGTCGATCAGCTGGCGGATGTGACGTATTCCCGCATCCGCTTGTTATCACGGAAGAGCAGCAGGCTGCTAGTGAGAACGATGCGCTGGTTCTAGTGAGTCTCGGCTTCGCTTTGTCTCTCTCGGCTGATTTTTGTTTAACAGCGGGTTATGTGCTTTTAAATGACTTGTAAACAACTTTTACCAGCTGTCAGCTAACCGTGAGGTCAGTGCGTGTTTAAGTTTAGAGTTACAAGCTTGTTTATGCTCTGGTTTGCGTGCTAACTAGACAAATAAGTGTGAATGTACTCATGAATATTCATTAGGTCTCTTCTAAATATCAAGTATGTTTATGAAGGGTTGTTTATTAGGGACTGAGGCAGTTTTTAGCGTCAAATATATATTTAAAGCTTGTTTGGCACATGTAGAGGAACTGCATTCATGTTGACAGTGCAGAATTGATTATAAGATGCTTTTGCTTCTCCTGTGTTTATTCTCTGGGCTATTAATATCATTAATGATTTTATTCATTAATTCTATGGACAAATAGGTAAGAGAGGGTTATCCAACCTGAAAGCCTAGAATTAAAGGTTAAAATGTCTCTGATAAATCAGTCTGATCACTTTACCTCCTGTCGTAATGGCTATTTCTTCGTAAGTATGACAGAGAGGTTAAGCTAGATTTAATGCTCTTAAATTATCTTTAGACTTGTCATGTCAGCATATTCATTTGCTGAAACTATGACAGTTCATTAACACAAATTAGATGGAAAATTATGACATTTAGTGATTCATTGTCACACCATTCAATCCCTCCCCCCTAAGATGATCACAAATTCAACCTAGTTAATGCAAACATGCTGACAGTGACTACATAAATCAACAATTTCAGTGCAT
The DNA here is from genome assembly GCA_034780575.1 of Labeobarbus marequensis. NCBI lineage: Eukaryota > Metazoa > Chordata > Actinopteri > Cypriniformes > Cyprinidae > Labeobarbus > Labeobarbus marequensis. The sequence continues at coordinate 27,184,563 of JAUZSZ010000132.1, forward strand.
CGCAGAAAACCAAATGTTTACATTCACAACACGTTTATGATCGCCAAACGCAGATTACATGTTATATGTACATATACAGTAAACATGAACAATCAGATACGCTACATAGGGAATGCTTTTGTTAAGCCATGACTTTAGACCGGCTTTAAAAGTGGTCAAAGGCTGCTTGATTAGAACTTGTTCACTGTGCTTTCAGTTTTTGTATAATTGCAGTGTCTCATTGCAAAAGAGCCAGATAAAGCATGCATGTTTGTTTGACTGTTTAATTGTCTTTCCGTCTCTGGTTTAGGGGATGTGCTCCAGCTGCGTTAGTTATGCCGAGCGGCGTGGACTACAGCGAGTTGGGGGGAAGTCTTCCAGCCATTGCTTCTTTGAACGCCTCGTATTCTCAGGCATCTCTCTCCCTTCCCTCCCCTTACTACCCCCCGCTGCCCCCGGGAGAGAGGAAAGCCTTCTCAGACGTACGCCGAACGTTCTGCCTCTTTGTTACGTTTGATCTCCTCTTCATCACTCTACTCTGGATCATTGAATTAAATGTGAGTTTTTATTTTGTGTTTCCAAACTGTTTCCTTGCCCAATGCTAATCATTTTTGTTGTTCAGTGTGTACTTTTAACTTTGAATTTTACAGTTGACTGTACGTGCCTGTTTCACTTCGTCTGATGAAAATGGAGGCGTGCGGAATTTGCATATTTGTAATTTGCATATGAAATATATTTTAAACTTTTATAATTTTAGCATTTTTAATAATAAAATAATAATAATACAGAAAATGCAGATATTCAGATAAATATGTAAATAAATATTTCTGTATATTTAACTGCACACATGTATTTACTTTAAAAAACATATGGTTAAAAACATTTAATACCCAAAATATTGATGTAGTTTAATAAAATTAAAGACTGTTTACATAGTTCTGTAGCCTTTTTTTATGGGAAATAGTAATAAAAATTTACGTACATAATCAAATTATACTACATCAAATAGAAAATGTGAATAGTCATATAAACATGCAAATATTTAAATTTTATATAAGTAAATACTCGCATACACATATTTTTACTTAAAAATATAAATGGTTAAAATATATTTTTTATGCAGCTTTGTAGCCTATTTATGGAATTAATAACAATAATATAAATATGTACATAAACCTTTTTTGTAATTTAATATGTATCTTTATCATGTGACACAAAACGGTACATTTTTGTGCATTTTAAGGGTTTCAGTGAAATATTGTAGGAAAGGATGCTTGATTTGCCTTTTTCTCTGTCTCTCTCAGATCAGTAAGAATATATGGGACAGTGTTGAGAATGAGGTTGTTCACTACAACTTCAAGTCATCTTTCTTCGATATCTTTGTAAGTATCATAAAGCGAAAGCCTTGTTACTTATTGATAATAAAAGATGGTACATTTTTATAACTGACTTCTCTACTCTATTGGTTTGATATGATCTCTTTGATATGATGTCTCTTATGCTATTCAGTCATGAACACGCAAACACACACTTAACTGTATAAAACATGAATCATTAAACTGTTCCAGTTTTGGAATTTTATTTTTTGTTTGATTAAAGCATTAGTCTGCTTATTTAAAGCTTATAGAGCATGAGATATGAGAAATTGCGATTCACACAGTTTCTGTCTCGCTGCTGTCATTCACTTTAGCATGTGACATCAATAAATGTAGTCGTCCCCTACAGCATTTCTTGTACAAGCAAGTTTTGGGTGAAATTGGGGCATTAAAAAGGCCTCGTTATTTATTGAAGCTGCTGTCATACCGGCAAAAATAGTGACGTCATCCTAGAAACCTGTTGAAACTCTTATATTTACTAAGAATTAGCACTGAACAGTCATCGTTAAATCTTCAGTTATTCCTTTATAAGCAATCATCTCTCTCTCTTTCTCCTTTGCTTGTTCCCACTCAGCTTTTAGCTGTGTTCAGGTTTCTGTGTTTGCAGCTTGGTTATGCTGTGTTTCGATTGAAGCATTGGTGGGTTATTGCGGTAAGAAAGACCTCACTCTATATAAATCTCAGCATTTGCAATTTCTGTAAGCATTAGAGAAGATAATAATAATTACTATATATATATATATATATATATATTTTACATTTACATATTTTTCTTATAATATTTGTGGTGAAATATGATTTTTAAAGGCTTGGATGTAATCATTGTCTTTTTTTTTTTCTTTTTTCTCCATTCTCAGATCACTACTCTGGTGACCAGTGCCTTCCTCATCGCCAAAGTTATCTGGTCAGATGTAAGATAGTTGATGTTTTGTCTTCCTAACCAAACTATTTTAATATCTAAATGAATTTAAGTGAAGTCACATAGTGTTTGTTCCTCAGAGAGACCACTATCATCTCTCTGAATTCCTCATCTGTTTTATTATGTTGCTGTGATAACAGAAATAGGTGTAGGACGTCATAGTTCCCTCTTGTTTTCCTCAGTTGTTTAGTCAGAATGCTTTTGGTTACGTTCTTCCTATCACCTCGTTTGTGGTGGCATGGTTGGAAACCTGGTTCCTGGATTTCAAAGTTCTCACACAGGAAGCAGAAGATGAGAGAGGTGAGAGAGCTTTTTGCAATAAGAAAATTCAGGGCTGTATTGAACTGTATTGAACAGCATTTGTTCATAAGGCATGTTTTATAGATGATTGTAACAGTGCTTCATGAACAAATTAGTCATAAAACCATCCTTTAAAGCTAAAATATTGCATTATTTGTCAATGACATACTTGTAAGTATCAATATATTTTTTCAATGTTTATGGAATTTATAACTTGAAAATATCAGAAGGTTGTTGGTTGGTAAATTTTTTTTTTTTTTTTTTTTTTTTTTAAAACTGATTTTTTTCATGACCTTTTCCTACTCTCTCAAAGGCTGTTAGGATTACGCAGTTTGAAGATTTTTGCATCTGTATCTTCAAGAAATGTGAATTAAAAAATTATGATTGAATAACCTTTTTTCATGTGAAATTAGTAAAAACATTTGAGATGTTTGATAATACTGAACTTTATTGTTCTATGCAAATGTAGATCATATGTGAATAAGTTTATGTTTGTGGGTGGCTTTTTAATTTCAAACAATGTTTTGAGTAGACTGGGAAACTTTGCATTGTGAACATCTGAGTGTGTCTGCATAGTACAAGCTCAAAAAGAGGAAGAAAAATCCCTTTTTTGTCATTTTAGTATTGTTGAGGTCATGTAAAGTCACATTACTTAAAGCTGTGGGAAGGGAAACATGCTCTGCTTTGTTCTAGAGATGCACACTCAGACTGTTACTGATATTTGGGAAAGTCCTCAAACCACAATGTTGATCTGCCATTTTGTCATCTCCTGCAGTGTATCTGGCAGCAGTTAATGCCGCATGTGAGCCGGCCCCTCTGATCTGTCCTAGACCCGTGTCTGACGGACAGTTTTACTCCCCGCCGGAGTCCCTGGCAGGTAACACCATTCACTTTCTTTCTAATGCAACTCATTGTATGTTTTTGCTGTATTTCCCGCCTAATGTTTGTGTTTGTCCTGTAGGTTCGGATGAAGACCTTGATGAAGAGTGTCTCGGCAGGAAAAAACTAACAGAACAAGTAATCATATGCTTATTTTCTTTCTTTTCATTATGTTTGGATGGAAGAAATGCTTGAAAATGACCATTTCTGTATGTCCGAAAGTAATAAGAACCATTTATTTCATAAAAAGCACAGCAGATCACTTTGTCCAATCACTTGATTTTAAGGACAAGCAGTTTATACGACAGGGACGGGAGGCCATGGCTGTGGTGGAACAGATACTGTCACAGGAGGAAAACTGGAAGTTTGAGAAGACTAATGTGTGTAGACCTCCATGCATGCAGTCTTTATTTGTTTCTGGTTTTGTTCTTGGTTTAATATATGTTGTAATTCTTAGGAGATGGGCGATGCAGTATATACTCTTGAAATCCCGTTCCATGGAAAAACGTTTATTTTAAAGGTATGTTCCCTCTGTATAATGAGACTTTTTGTGTCTTTGTTTGTGTGTATATATGTGTGTGTGTGTGTGTGTGTGTCTATGTATGTGTATATATATATATATATATATATATATATATATATACACACACACACACACATACATATAGAGTTTATGCAAGGCATTTGAAAACTAGCAAAAAT
>JAUZSZ010000132.1:27216838-27229814 GCA_034780575.1 Labeobarbus marequensis
TGTGTATATATATATAATAGACACAAACTCATCACACTTTCCAGAAATGGAACAGGGATATTGCAGGATATTTAGAGTGAGAACAAGTGTGAGACGAAGAGAGGAATTACTATGTGCATTTATGGGGGTGTAACCTGGTGTTCTCCTGGGAAAGCTGTGTGTCTGTGTGTCTGTGTGTGTGTGTGTGTAAGGAGGTGGAGAAACCGTGTCTCTAGAGAGCAGCTGCCATGGCACTGATATACCACAGACTAATCAGACACGTGGCATTCAATTAACACACACAAGCACATCTCCAGTCCATATACACACCGCATTTCCTAATTCAACACAATTCCATTTTTTGGTTAAATTGGATAGTAAAATGAGGCACACAGCATAGAAATACAACACTAATTCATCAAGGCTCATTATTCCCAAACAAAATAGAAACATTCCAATAAATAGCAAGGGATTTGAATCTCAGTGCCCCTGATGCTCATCTCGGTGACCTTTCACCTTTCATTTTTCACCTCATGCGCTGTGTGAAAATCACTGTTATGTACAGCTCAAAATCACAGGTGAAACGCTTCCTAATCAGCACATTTCACTCTTAATAACTGTGGATGTACTTGAGGAACCCAATGAGGTGTGTCTGAGACACTGATGGAGTGAGTGAGTGCCAAGGGAAAACAGAGATGGAATAAAGCAGTTCTTTTAAGAACTATTCACTGAAAGGTTTTTGAGGAACCAAAAATTGTTCTTCTATGGGTCATCGCTGCCAAAACATCCTTTTGGAACCTTCATTTTTTAGAATGTCAGATTGGAATGCTTCTGACTGTCCATAAAAACTGATCCATATATACATTTTCCCCATAAAGTCTGAGAGTAGGACACATCAAAGACTCTACCCATAGGGTAAAAATGGATATGGATTCTACCCTTTCACAACGGACGTCACTGAGCAGACACTCTCCTGTCTTTCAACACACGAGCCTCTTAACAACCTCCCTTGAGACATCTGAGAGAGCACAGAAGGGAGATGGCCATCAATGCTTTTAGGTCAAAGAAAGGAAATGTTTAACAGAAGTAAAAACCAGCAGCACCATAATAAAAGACAATTAAACACAGCTGGTTGGTCTGCAGGCTGAAACGCAATATGAAATGGGAGGGAGGAGCATATTAAACTCGTGTTCTGTTGACTCATCAGCTGTTTAGTGTCTCGATTTATTTATGAATCATTGTGGAAACAGTAATTAGATTATCTGTGCTGTAGATATGCCTCTTAGTAAAACTAAATCAAATTTACATTGAACAATTGTCAACTGCATGACAAATAATGATCATGAGATATTAATATAGACTTAATATTAAAAATAAACAATATTTATTTGTATGTGTGTGGGGGGAGGATAACTGGTCATCCATTGCAAGTATTACAAGGATAGTGCAATATTTCAATTTAGCTACATTGGGGAAAATGTTTATCTGTGCCCAATTATCATACATTAGCATGCATTAGCACACATAAAAATTTCCTAAAGTGAATTAGATTGGGACATACAGAGAATAGTTCCGTCAGACTTCTTTGTTCACTGGTGCATGTTGTTGAATGCACAGGATTGCACAAATCTAAATGCAAATCAATTAATAGTACCATTTCTAATAACAAAAACAATAATGAGTGTGTGCACAAGGGACTTTGTTCCATGTTTAAAGAAATGAAGAAACTGATGATTATGGTAATTACTGGTAATTATGCCCTAAATGAAATACATTAACCAATCTAACAGTGAGCATAAGCAGACACAAAAATCAACATTTCCTCCATGATATATAATGTCTAATTGTTCTTAATTTGTGAAGCTACCTCATATTCATTTATATAATGACCTATAAAGAGCACAGCGCACAGTGGTTATTATGTATGATGTTATTAGGACTTTATATTTCTGTTTTGATTTCTGACACGTGTAGGAACATGTCCTCTGGCCGTTCCACACCAGCTGTGCTGCTGATAACCATTACCAATCAGCCATATGTGCTGTGACAGAGGATAGAGAAAGAAAAGAGTAGATTATGTGCCTGTGTGTGCCAGTGTGTGTGTGAGCAGAGAGGGAATAAGAAGAGAGGAAAAAGGGGAGGGAGAGAGAAACTACTGTACGCACTGAAAGTTTACCAAGGCAGCATTTAATTGATCAATAATATAATAGCAATATTGTGAAATATTATTATAATTTAAAATATTTTTTTTATATTTAAAATGTAATTAATTGCTGTGATGCAAAGCTGAATTTTCAGCATCATTACTCCAGTCTTCAGTGTCACATGATCTTTCAGAAATCATTCTAATGTGCTGATACGGTGCTCAAAAAACATTTCTTATTATCACGGTTTAAAAAATGTTCTGCTGCTTCATTCATTTTTTGGGGGAAAAAAGTTTTTGCCTCAGAGATAAGCAGCATTAATTTGCCTAAGAGGTAAATGAATCCTAAGCAAGCAAGTAAATAAATAAATGCTTGTTTACCTGAGAGAAGATGAGCACTCTGTGTCCACCCTCCTTGAGTTTCCGCAGCATCGTTTGCAGTAGCAGCAGTTTGCCAGAAGATTTAGTCAAGGTGCTGCCTTCGTACATCCCATTGGGCATCTTGGCAGCTTCCTGTTTCACACAGCCAATCAGATGACATCTCAGTCTTCTCGATTTCATCAATATGCAATTTACTCAAACATCACATAATATGACACATTATTGGTCTAATATTAAAGGCACAGAAAAAAAGGACCATACCATAGCAGCAACGGGGAAGAGATAGGGATGATTACAGCACTTCTTGAGGTCCATAACAACGTTCAGCAGAGAAACCTGGTTTCCTCCACCCCGAGTGTTCAGAGCCTCAAAATTGCGGGTCAGGATGAATTTGTAATATTTCCTGGATTCACAGATGAAAGATTTAGAAACTCTGGCTCCTGTAACCTACTTCTCAGTCCATTCCTCATCATATACTCACTTCTGCATGGGGCTGAGCTCAACTCGGACGATGAGCTCTGTTTTGGAAGGCATGTGCTTGAACACGTCGGCTTTGAGTCTCCTGAGCATGTGTGGTCCCAGCATGTCGTGAAGCTTTTTGATCTGGTCCTCCTTGGCAATGTCAGCAAACTCCTCCAAGAAACCCTCGAGATTACTGCAAAATAAGAGAGCAAGAGTGTCATTTATGCCTGCAGATACCCAGGGGGCCACCAGATGGTGCTAAAGGGATTCATTTGAAAGATATTTCAAGAACAGGATTTTTTTTTTTTTTTTTTCATAAAACAATATGCAGATTTTCTTTTAAGTATTTATTTATGCTTCCTTACAACTTACAAATATTCAGAAATAGTTGAAAAGTGCATGCTTCTATGAATGGATTTTTCTAATGCCACAGTTGTTTTTTCTCACTGGTTGCATGACAATTTATGTAAAGCAGCTTTGTAACATATTAATATTAAACAGTATTTCAAGACTGCATGATTTGAAATGAATCAGAAACGCACCTGAATCTCTCTGGTGTGAGGAAGTTGAGCAGATGGAAAAGCTCTTCCAAGTTGTTCTGTAGAGGAGTTCCAGTCAACAACAACTTATGCTGCAGTGGGTAGTTGTTTAGCACCCTGAAAAACTAAACAAATCACCACAGCAAAGCATTACAACCTCAAACCACCACTAAAATCTACCAATCAGTAATTTTAACTACATCATTATTGCATAATCTATGCTGGTCTCACCTTTGACTGATTATTCTTCAGTCTGTGGGCCTCGTCAACTACCAAACAAGCCCAGTCGATGGAGCCCAGAACAGCCGTGTCAATAGTGATCAACTCATAGGAGGTCAACAGCACATGGAACTTCACGGAGGCTTCTTTCTGCACGACCATGAGGAAACAATCACTCATATATATAGACTCTCAAGAGACTTAAAATTCTTCAATGGAAAGAGTAGTTTTCCAACTTACTAACCTTCATCTTATAGGGTTTCTTGCCACCGCGGATGGCGTTGTTCTCAAAGGAGAATTCGTTTTCTCTGATGACAGCCCTGCTGTCTTTGTCTCCGACGTATGTGACGACGTACATACCCGGGGCCCACATTTCAAACTCTCGCTCCCAGTTAATGATGGTGGACAGGGGGGCACTCACCAGGAATGGACCCTTCGAATGACCCTGGAGAATCAAGACACCAGCATTTTAAAACTGAAAAAACATAACATTCAATGGTTTGGCCACATTAAATTTTAACATGACATTTCTACACTTACAATACATAAGATATACTATTTGGCAACAGCATTGTCTAAAAACAAACTACCATTTAAAACTTTAAGAACGGTAAGATTATTTTATTGTATTTTTTTTTTAGGATGCCTTAAACTGACCAAAAGGGTCAGTAATGTTACAATAAATGATGTTCTTTTCAACTTTCTAATCATCAAAGAATCCGGAACAAAAATAGCATGGTTTTTCACAAAAATATTAAACTGTTTTCAACATTGAGCATACGAAATTTATTTTTGGAGCAGCAAATATTAAGAGTGATTTCTGAAGGATCATGTGACACTGAAGACTGAAATAAGTTCGCCATCACAGGAATAAATTATAGTGTAAAATATATTCAAATACATTTTTTAAAATTGTAATAATATCACAAGACTACTATTTTTACAGTAATAATTTGAAAAAATGAAGCCTTTGTAAGCACTGGAGACTTTTTTCTTTATCTTGTTGATCCCTACGTTTTGAGCAGTAGAATAGTTATCCTTGGATTACAAGGATTAATAATTTGTTCAATTCATCACATCATAAACCAATGTCTTTCTAGATTCTAATTATAAATAAAAGCACACACCTCTTTATACAGTGAATAGAGGAAAACAGCAGTCTGCACGGTCTTTCCCAGACCCATCTCGTCTGCCAGGATGGTGTCAGTTCCCTGAGCCCAGGAGAAGCGGAGCCAGTTGAGCCCCTCCAGCTGGTACGGATGCAGCGTCCCACCCGTAGTGTCCAGATACTCTGGCTGACGGTCAAATTTAATAGTGGGCTACGGGAGGATAAGAAATGGGTTTTAGCCATCGATGAGCAAATGAATAATGCAGCTGACTCAAAATGGTGCTGTAAGTAGTGTGTAGGCTCAATACAATGAAGCTCACTTACATCCACCACAGGGTTCTCTGGAGGTCGGTCCAGTTTTCGCATCTTTCCTTTGAGCTTCATCTTCTTTCCTGGTTTACCTTCATCACCTATCATCAACTCCCTTTAAGAGGAAAAAAGATTAATCGGATGAGCATGTACACCAGTATGTGTGTTTTCTTGCATTTTCAGGTCTATGAAAATTCACATTTTATGTTAGCAAGTTTAGGGTAATGAATTAATTTCTTAAATAAAAAAAAAAACAAAAAAATAAAAACTTTCACTGCCTTTAAAACGTATTTTCTTGCATACCAGGGTTTTCAGCAACTAAAACCCATTAAAAACATTTGTTATGTGAAGTCTTTGCATTTGAAAACTAAAAACAAACAAAAAAAAAAAATTAGCCAAAAACACTTTCTAATTTTCATCAAGTTTGATTTGAAGCATTAAAATTTCTAACTGAAAGTAAAAAAAAAAAAAAAAAAAAATCAAACTGAAACTAAAATAAAAAGAAATTAAACAAATAGTAATATAAAAAAACAACATTAAATAAGCACAAAAAAGAAAACTGAAATGAAAACTAAAAATATACAAATAAAAGCCACTTCAAAATATTGATATAAACCACAATAGTATATAAATAAAAACTATGATAAAAAGAAACAAAATCTAAATGAAAGAAAAATTACTAAAACTAAAATGAAAACAAAACAGTTTAAAATTCCAATGCAAAATATTCACATAAACTATAATAGTATATAAATAAACAAATACAAATAAATTAAACCTAAATAGCAAATGTAAAAAAAAAAGAAAAATTACAAAAGAACAAAACATTACTAAAACTAAAACTGAAAATGTTTTTGAAAAATCCAAGTCAAATTTTTAAAAACTATAATAGTATATAACAGAATGTCAGAAATGACAAAATATTTGAATAAAAAAGGGTATTAAACAGGTTTCTGTTACTTTACATCATTATGAAAATGAACTGCTTTGTTAATGCCGTTTCGCGCTGTTTTTAAACAGTAGTGACTGTGTACATGTATACCTGTGGTTCCAGTACTGCAGTTTGTAGATGTCAAACTCTGGTACATCCATATCCTCTGCCTCCCAGGTGGCCTGATCATATGTTAAATCCCTCCACTTGATGAGGTAGTGACAGTAATTCTTCTTATCCACACTGAAAAGAATAAAACACAACAGGTACGACGTTAGCAAAGCCATGAAACTGATCCACAGCGATTCAGTCCAAAGTTCTTGAAGCTCATCTCACCTATGGTTCAGGATACGGTGAATCATCATCCACTCCATCTTAATGCCGAAGCGGTAGTACTTCTCCTCCATCCTAGCATAGGTGGGGTCTTTTTTCTTCCTCTTGTCGCTCTTTTCCTCTTCTCCCTCACCGCCGAAGTCTATGGGTGGGGGTTCATCCATGTCGTTCTTGCGCTGGTAGTTTCTGAACATCACCTGACAGTGCATCTCCAGCTAGAGAGAGCGAGAGAAGGCGAGGACCAAAATTAGGACCAAGCAAACTAACGGAGTGTGATTTCAGCCTGGATCTGGATTCAAAACGGCATGAAGACCAAAATAAGTCTGGTCCTGGTACCTGCAGCTCAGAAACCCAGGAGCAGTGCCAGTAGGACATATTCTGCCATTTAACGAAGAACTCCCTCTCAGGGCGACCAGCCAATGGTGTGGGGTCAGGAGCACCAGCTGGGAGGTCACTGGGCCGCGGCACAGGGGTCGGGGGAGGAGGTTCACTCCAGCGCCAGGTCAGAATCTTCTGCACCTTACCTTTCATAGTAGGACACTGGAGGGGAAAAAGGAGGTACAAATTATTTCACGATAGACAAAGGGAAGTTTCAATGTGGAAAGACTCAAACCTGTATTTCTTGTATATATTATTATTAAAAATAAAATGCAATGGTTGATTAAATATATATCTAATTAAATCTAAATATATTAAAAAATTGGACTGAATATAATAATATCCATACATTACTAATACCAATACTCATATTTCTTAAGCATATTTATTTAAATGATCAATTAAAGCTAGGTTATTTGTACATTTGAATCCCAATCATTTAAGAACAACATTTATATTAATTCTAAATTATATTATCCATGTCTAAATAATTCAGAAGTGTTTTTTTTTGCATATTAGAGTCCCAATTACATTTACTTTTGCTACTTATATTTGAATATTATTTATTAAGCATGTATATTGCATTACAGTATCTTTGACAAGGAGGCTATTTGTGCATGCTATTTAAGTCCCAAATAAACTATTTTTTAAATTTATATAGTAATTATATTTACTATAAATGTATATTATTTAAAATACATAAGTATCAATTATATTTATATATTGATGTTATTTACGTTTATGTTATATTATTCAAATGTAGGCTATTTGTACATTATTTGAGTCGCAATTACATTTACGCTTAATTACTATTTATTATGCATGTATATTATATAAAATATACAAATATTACATTTACGAAATTTATATATTAATTGCATGTACTGAATTTTGTAAATAAATCTTAGATTTATAATTATATTTTGTTTTGGTAGTACATTTATATTAATTCAGTTATCTAAAAATATTACATGCATGTACTATGCATGTATGTTATATAAACTATATTAATGGTATTACACTTATATTTCAAAAGCAGGCAATTTGTATGCTATTTGAGTCTCCGACATGCGTTTTGCTGTAGTAACATTAATGATAAATCAATTAATAGATCAGTCGATTATGAAATACCTGGAAAATTGACAGCGTTACATGTGACCCTTGACTTTTAAACATATGTGAGTCCCTGGACCACAAAACCAGTCTTAAGTCTCTGGGGTATATTTGTAGCAATAGCCAACAATACATTGTATGGGTCAAAATTACAAATTTTTCTTTTATGCCAAAAATCATTAGGACATTAAGTAAAGATCATGTTCCATGCAGATAGTTTGTACATTTCCTACTGTAAATATATCAAAACTTAATTTTTGCTTAGTAATATGCATTGCTAAGAGCTTCATTTGGACAACTTTAAAGGCAACTTTCTCAATATTTAGATTTTTTTGCACCCTCAGATTCCAGATTTTCAAATAATTGTATCTCGGCCAAATATTATCCTATTCAGAAAAAAACATACATCAATGGAACGCTTATTTATTCAGCTTTCAGATTTGACACTTTGACACAAAATTGACATTTAAAACTGGTTTTGTGGTCCAGGGCAACATGTATGTGTTATCCAGAGGTATAAACATTTGAACAAGGAAAAATATACAAATGTACCTCCTGAATCCATCAAAATGTTTATAAGAACTTATGTAATTATTAATGAATGAGATACAAATTCTGAGGACATGAATGTATGATTTTTTCATGCATTATGAAGAACTAAAATAGCTCTGAATGTCCAGACTTGTTCTACTTTTTATTCACAAATTCACAAAAAAAGAAACACACTCATTTATTTTCCTAAATAAAATGTGAACTATTTCTCAGCAGAAAAGTGATAATTATGTTGCTTAATGAATGAAAGAGAGGCATTTTTGTTTAGAAGCATTTTGTTTGCATTGAAATATGTTTCTATCTTACTCTTTGTGTCATTATGGGACACCGCTGTAGCATCACTCTATCTATTCTTGCCTAGGCTTGAATTCGCAATAAGCCTATCAGGTGCATATGATGGCGAAATGACAAGGAGGAAAAGGAGATTACAGTGTTGATGCTAAGGCTGTTGGAAGGGCCTGTACACATGTTATTGAATTTTTTGGGATCCCTTACCAGTAGTTTTATCCTTGTCAATACAGATCACACTCTGTAGGTCAAACTCTGGGGAATAGGTCACTGAGGTTTGATCTGAAAGAACTGAGGCTAGGAAAGCAGAGAGCGAGAGGGAGAGAAATACAGTCATATTATTTTACTGCTCCCCTCAATATATTATATGGCCGCTCTTTATAATGGAAAGCTAACTTTTGTTTAATCATATGTGTGAGTGGCAGTTCTCGGTGATAAGGGCACATCCTGTGTGCGAGAGTACAATCTGGATTTAAAGAGGGTGGATGGCGATGGGAACTAACTACTTACGAGTGAGAGGGGCTGGGTTGGATGTGTCTGTTAGGGAACATAATTACTACTAATGACCATTAGGAGTTCAGTTTTCACCCTCCAGGGATTGGTGAAAGGGCTTTCGCCTTATCAGTTTATTAGTGCAAATCGTGGAGGCCGGATCCAGCATGTTAAGTAAACGGGACTGAGAAGTGTAGCATTATCTGGGGAAGACTAATGGAGCAGCGCAGAGTTCATCCTGAGCTAATGTGAGCCTCATATATGGAACCACTTATAGAAATCAGATAATAATACAAAAAATTGAGCAACCTCCCCATCCCACCACAAACACCACACACATCTCTTTCCTCATGCTGCTTTTCCACTGGTCTTGCTTATTTGCATATGTAAATTAACCCTATATATGGATCTTTCCTCTTGGATTTGGCCCTTGCGAAGGAAATTGCAGCCAAAGCAATTAGTTGTTGACGGAGCAGTATCTCTAAAATGATCGCATGAGGTGCAAACAGGGCCACGTTTGATGTGTTCAGATTAATCCATAATTGGACAAGGGCTGGGAGGGATAAGACCATGTCATACACGCCTGGACATGTTCTCTGGTATGCTAATGGCGTAGGTTTAGCATAAACCACATAATCGTGTTTACTGGGTAAACTCACATTCAATTTCAGGCCGAGCAGAATGATGGAGATTGAGAGATGAAAGTGGGTGGATGATGAATAATCTTGAACGTCACATGCACTGCAGGTAACTTATGAGACATTTATTGATGATCCAATTTTTGCACTCATCAATGCTTATTTATGATTTATTACTTCTTAAAAAAAGACATAAGGCAATAATCAGCGACTGCCATATAAGGCGAGCTGTGAGATCCTGTTGAACAAACATTGTATATTAGTTGAGAGTCCTCGTTAAACAAGTGTCTCAGATTGGCTCATAGATATACACAAATCCCATAATTACTCATGGAAAAGACAAATTGAAGCAGACCCATATGATGATGCATCTCCTGCTGTACATGTGCGAATAATAAACCAGTAGATGTATTGTAAATATGTAGCCTTCTACTGAATGAAAAGACAGCAGGCGGTTTATTGCACTACATCTCTATATCTGTGCTCTCAACCATGCGTTGGATACAAAGATGCCAGAAATGTTCAAATGAATGCCTCTGTAGTACTTCAGACATGTCAGGAGTGCTATTTGGAATTAGTCTTTTGGAATGCAGCCTCCTCGTTATCACGTAATACAGACGGTGTTTTGAGTTATTAGGGTTATCTGTACAGTGATCATTCAACATGTACATGCCATTACATTCATCACTGACTTTGCCCGTTCTGGACTAGGAAATCATGTGGATCATGCTCAAATCATAAATGGAAAGCATAAAGAAAGGGAACACAAACTGGGTGGATCTGAGAAAGTAAGGGAATAGTTCACCCACAAATTAAATCTGCTGAACATTTACTCACCCTAAGACCATCCAAGATGTTGATGAGTTTGTTTGTTCATCAGAACAGATTTAGAGAAATTTAGCATTATATCACTTGCTCACCAATGGATTCTCATCTGTGAATGGGCACTCTACAAAAACATCACAACAAGAAACATCATTTAATGTCTTTTAAATGAAAAACTGCATGTTTGTAATAAACAAATTCATCATTCAAGCATTTACACTTTAAACCATTGCTTCTGGCCAAAATAATCCAATAATAACGCTTCCTCCAGTGAAAAAGTCCAACCCCTCTTGTCCTCTTTCAAGGTATGGGGTCATGTGAATTATTGTGATGTTTTTTATCAGCTGTTTATACTCTCATTCCGACAGCACCAGTTCATTTAAGGGGACATTTAAGTTCACACAAATGAATATCATGTAGTCATCTACTCACCCTCATGCCTTTCCAAGCATGTTGTATTCCATGGAAAAAAGAAAGTCATAAGTGAGGGTGAATAAATGATACCAGAATTTTCATTATGAGCAGAAGTAGTCCTTTATATGATTCTATGTCTCGCTGTCCTGTAGACCTCTACCCCCTACAAATGGCCCCGCTGATCTCATTTGGAATCCCAACCTTACTATGTGATATTTCCTTTGAGACAGTCTCAAGTGAAAAAAATATTTCCTCAGAATATGAATTGCCCTCTCTCTCTCTCTCTTCGATTTTTCTTTTTTATCTTCCTGAGTTGGAAAGTCCCCCAAATGTAGAAAGAAAATAAGAGCGGAAGAAAGAGATGAGAAAGAAATAAAAGTTGTGTTGCAGCATTTTTGCCTGTGCAGTGGAATCCCTTAAAGGGATTTCATTTTTCTTCATCTCCCTGGGACCACAGGACCTTTAAACAGAGCCACGCGCTGAAAGAAGAACACAATTATAATTCCGATAGTCTTGTACAGTAAATGTAAACAGATAGCAGCCTGCAGCCTGCCTCTCTGCCCTCCTCTGTCTCCCAAAAGGCAAGTAACGAGGTAGAATAGATGTAATTGTCTTGAGCAGCGGCTTTTTACCTCAGTGCTTGTTTTTTTCCCAAATTGAAAAGTATTGGCTACAACTGCGAGGCAGAGAGATGGACTTAAAAAAATTATGGGAGCCCTGAGATTTCACCAAAAGCATTAAAGTGATTTGTAAACAATATAATATATGACCTATTATAAATGGTAGTGTCATTTTTTTTTTCATTCTAACAAAGGGGAAATATCTTCATTTCCATACAATGGAGCTGTCTTTTGTCACCAGCTTAATTTTAGGGTGTTTTTAAGCACCAGACTCAAGGGGGAGGTAAACAAACACAGTCCCCCCAGATATCTATACAACAGCAAAATGGTGGCAAACTTTGATTTGACGTCTTGTGTTAAATTAGCAAATCTGAAATTCTCCAGGCAAGATTTATTTTTTCCCCAATTAATTTTTTTCACAGAATATTTTGAGATGCATATAGTCTTGAGGCAACATTTGCCTTTTGTGTGTGCGTTTCAAAGCTCCTAGTGAACAGAAACACTTTTGATATGCTTATAGTACTATTTAGGCTGCAATTTTAAATGCATTATTGATCTTCTGCATTATTAATAGCATACAGTATTGAGATTTTTGCTCATTCACTTCATTTCTCTCACAAACTGGCTCGCAACTTCAAAATGCAATTGGTTAGAGTGCATTTTGAACAGACTCGAGTCCTTTTTCTATGAGCTCTCGGACTGATGTATCTCAGTGGTTTGGCATTGGGCTTATGCATTAACAGACGGTCCTTTCCCCTACTTTTTTTTTTCTTTTTTTTTTCAGGTCTTATTTTGTGTTGCATTAACCACAGCATGGTTCATTTTAAAGTCACCATGAATTATTATTACTTTTTTTTTAATGAAATATAGCTATACTGAAATCAAAATATCTGTCTCTCACAGTTCTTCTCTGACACTGATGACGTGTGCATTGGTGCAAGGGCTAGACAGTAATTTCTCTTCTCCAGAAACCTGTCACTCACATGACATCGCAGCAATTAGGAAATGACAACGCTCGAATCAACTCTTGATGGACAAAATCAAGTCCCGTCCCGCTTTTTTTCTCATTGGAGATCTCATTCACTCAGTTATACATCATAATAGGGGGGAAAAAAAGATGGTTGCATTTTCCGTTTCATGCCAAATTTGAAGCCTGGCTTTCTAAATTCTAGAAACCCCATAAATGGATACTCAACATGAGCACCTGTCCTACAGAGCCTTGCACTTACTCCCTGTATTCTTTCTTTGCATG
>JAUZSZ010000132.1:27409639-27419897 GCA_034780575.1 Labeobarbus marequensis
GAGTTTCACAATTTGAGTTGAATTACTGAAATAAATGAACTTTTCCACGACATTCTAATTTATTGAGATGCACCTGTGGGCTACACACACCCTGACAGCTGAATTTAACCGCGCCACACAACATGCCTTTACAATCTGTAATCTAGTTTGAGTCTCGCCCCGCCTTCCTCTTAGATAATGCAGCAGCGCTTTTACCGTAATTAAATTAGAGGAGCGCAAGCTAAACCTTTTGTTACAAGTGTCAGCCATTATGCAATAAACTCAAAATAATACGCTAGACAAAAGTAATGCGTAACTGGATATAACTGAGTGGCTATAATCTACCAAAGAGTTTAAATGAATCGGCTCATTTGTGCGCGCTACTCGCCCGCGACGTCGGACACAAAACCCCGCAAACGGCTCGGTTAAATTGCTTGTATTAAACGCCAAAGCCGTGTCTTACTCTGACTCTTTCCTACCGCTCGTTTCTGGGTTATGTGCGCAAGACGTTTTCATATTTAGGGCAAAATGGCGTAGTGGTCGTCTGAGGGAAGATCTTTAATGTGCTTGTGGACTAGTTGGACTCGCAATGCGTCTTGACGAAGTGGAGTACGGTATCGCGTACTGAGGGGTGTATACATCCACGATGCGTTTCGCGAGAAAGGGGTAACTGTTCGTTACTAGGCAGTTGTTGTGGGGGGCCGCTGTATATTTAACACTGTTTTGGGAGGCGGGAAGAGGAAGAATGAAAGAGGTCCTCCAACGGAGCGGTCGTAAACATGAACGGTGCCCTGTACATTTCGTTTTTCCAAGGTCAGCTGGAGTCCGCGCTGGAGCAGGTCGTGCAGCTCGCCGTTCAGGAAATCACCAAGATTGTTGGAGCCACTTTGAATTCAATGCTGTTGGAAACGGCCACCAAAGAGCAAGAAAATCAGCGTTTAAGGGCGACCCTTAAGTCTCGTGGAGCGAACGGGAAAAGCGATGCGTCTAAGGGAAAAACAGACACGAACGATGAAACAAAGCAACACACCCCCAGTCCAAGCCCTGTTCAGTCCGAGACGCTCAGGCGTGAACAGAAAGCGCGAGCAGTTGGTAAGGCTATTTGAGTGCAAACCGTGTTTTTATTGAATGGAAATGAATAAAACGTGTTGGGTTTCTTGTTCAATCATCCGTGTTATTAAAACGCTTGTGTTTACAATGCAAATGTGACTCGATGGCTTGGTGCGCAATGGCGAGGTTTATAAAAACAAGGGTATACACCATTTTGAACGGAAGGAGGAAGTCGTAATAAACTTGGTGTGCTTTTTTGCACCCATGGATTTCAATTCCCTAATTGTGGTTGAACGCACCTGTGTTTTTGAAACGTGGTAGGTATGACCCTGTAGTTAAACCCAAACCTTGCCCTGATGGAAAATCCAGCTTTAGGATGGCAACTCTGTTTTAGAACGTGCTAGATGGTTTCTAGGGGGTCTAAGTTGGTCATTAGCTGGTTGACTAGTTCCTAAAACCATCTTGACCAACTTTTTTCTTTGCTGGTCCAAGATGGCCTGCCAGTTAGCACCAAGTTATTACCATCTAAGCCAGCTAGAGACCATCTACCATGCAAAACACAAGTAGTAGAATACACTGAATTTTTGTCTTGGTTTATTTATAAGTCTAACTTATTTATTTTTTTCAGTTCAGACAGTAATGGTCTTCAAAACTCACTTCCTTTTACTTAAACCAGTCATTTACTCTGTTGGAGGAAGTGTGCAAGTCTGCATAATTGTGCATGGGAGACATTGGAGAGTAACAGCGTATTGTTTTAGACTGAATGTTTTGTCTTTGTTGTGTGGAATTGTATGATTGAAGGAAGTTTTTGATGTCTGGTCTTTGAACTGAATCTTAGTCAGCAGTCTTCAGGCCTGTGTGGACATGTATACATAGACCTTTTAATGTTTGGAGTATGGCTGACTTGTTGTGACTGCTGCCAATGGCTGGTTTGGGTGATGACGCTTCTGTCGTTGAGCTGCTCCTTAGCGCTGCTTTTCATACTGCGGTGACGGTAGCCATGGGGAGGGTGCCTTTGCCTTGCATTTTGGCCAATGGAGGTGGTTAGAAGTGGCCACACCTCCCAGCCCCTGCGGAGGGTATCCATGGATGGGGTTTGGGGGGGGGATCATGAGAGTCTTCATCCTAAGCAGAGACTGCAGCCAAATCACAAAGGAGCCCAATGATCCGCTTTGATGTCATAGCTTGGTGTGTCAACATGCACACAAAGAGTTTTTTCAGAAATGCACCCTTTACTTTGTTTGCAATAGATGCACCACTAGAATTTAATGGCAATATCTGATCTTGATTCATTTAAGTCATCATGGCAGTTAAATGTGCTTCAGAATTGTATTTGTATTGGTAAATCGTTCTTATTTTCAATTGCAGCTTTCTTAAAGTCAGCACTAAGGCTTAACAGTAAGGATGGCCCTTTGGGGCCATTGTGAGAGGCTTTCAGCATATGATTATGATTATTATTTTACATTTGCTATAAATATTACTGTTTTTCATAAATTTCTTTTGTCATATTTTTGTAGTTAGGACAGAGACGATGTTGGTGAAAACCTTAGTGTTGAGCCCTGAGAAAAAAATCAAAATTGATTTGAATGTATTTTTCAATGCTTGTGAATGATTCATTTTAGTGCATATTATTTAAAAAAAAAAAAAAAGCCTCTGAATTGACACTTCTTTTTGATCAATGTCGCAGAGCCTTGTTACTTTCCAGCCACTTCTTGTCATAGAGATCCAATCAGCTGTGAAAGGATAAAGTCATCATGCCCTAAATTTCTTTTTCTTGAGTATTCTGTATCATACTGCAATGCATCGTATTGCAGAAGTAAAATGGGTAGTGAGTGGCATTTCATATTGCCTAGAAAGTGCTGCACATTTTCATCATTAGTGTGAGCCAGGTTGCAAATTACATAGTTTAACAATGAAGAATGGATTTTTACAATATCATTTTCCAACATGGCTTGGTTTGTTCATATTTGATGCTTCGACAGTAAGGCTTTTAGGGAGTTTTAGATGCGGTGTTTCAGTTGTCTGATCAAAATGGGCTCCGTACAGTCAAGGAGGAATGCAGAGGACTGCATGCTGTGCATTTTAAAGGCTGTATTTCTGCAAGGAGGTGCATTTCATACAAGTTACAAGATAAGCGTCCAAATCAAAATTCAGACCTGCAGCACTTCCTTCTGATTTGAATACAAGCCACATATACCCTGTCACTGTAAGTGCTGAGGTAACGATTCCTCTTCTGTCCTAAAATACAGATTTTTGGAGATGCCTAAACCTTTTAAAACCTCAAACTGAAATGTTCAGTTCACTTTGAAAGTCATACTTTGACAGTCTGCTGATAATTTGACAGTTTTGTGTTATGTTGGGTTTAAATTTTAAAAAGGATGCTCAGTTTGTGAACATGGTAAAGAGCGTTATTATATCTGTCCATTTAAATTTTTTTTTTTTTAATAACAGCATTAGTTTTGCAGGATTTTTAGTAAAAATCAATTTACTTGGTTTTGCAGTGTAAGCTTTTTAATGTGACCATCATACGTTTCTACATACAATATGGTAGTATGCAAATGTTATTATAGGTCAAGCTTAAATTACGGCATTCAGTTTATACAGACCATCAGTTCCATTTCTGCATCAATGGATATGCATTCGTAGTGGCATTTTTCTTAGATTGCCATCAGATCTTTACATAGCGTAATTGAGGCTTTAAATCTGAACTTTTCTTGCAGAAAGTGGGGAGCGAAGCAAATTGGTGTGATTCTCATAAATGTCAGCCAGCTGCTTTATTTTGTGCCTTTCTCTGCAGTGTGTGGATGGCATAGAGATTAGAGAACCTACAGGCAACTACCTGTTTGTGTCACAAGAACTTTACAGATGGATTTTTCTGTGTAAATATATCATAATGTCTCACATTTTGTCTCCATTTTCAGGTCAGTTAAAATCTGTTATGGAACATGTGCTGGAATTTGCTGTTTGTGAGCTGACTAAAATCGTGGAAGACAGCTTTGACGACCTGCTCTCAGAGTTCACCAAGAAGGAGTGGGAAAACCATATATTAAAAGAGCAGTTACAGGACAAGAACATAGTGGAGGACAGTGATGTGCTTGCTGTAGAAACGGAGGACCGTGAAAATGACTCTGCCTCTCCTAGCAGTTCCAAAGCAGAAAAGCAAGAGTCCAAAGGTCTGCAAGACCAATCACACAAAGAAGAGTGGGAAAAGGAAAAAACTGAAACCACAAATGGTACAAACTGTTTTGATGTCTGTTCGGTGATCATTAGAATGTATGTACACTACCATTTAAAAGTTTGGGTTCTGTAAGATGCTTTTGATGAATTCTCACCCAGGCTACATTTATTTTGATCAAAAATACAGTAGCCTATAAATAGTAATATTGCAAAATATTATTAAATGTAAACAATTACCATTTTATATATATATATATTAAATAGATTTTGTATATTTATTGCCTTTTTTTTAGTCCTGTGACGCAAATCTGAATTTTCAGCATTATTATTCCAGTTGTCAGTGTTTATTATTTTATATATAAATATTATCAATGCTGAAAACAGTTGTGCTGCTTAATTTTTTGTGAAAAACTTTACATTTACAGTTTTTTTTTGTAACATTATAAAATCTTTAGTGTCACCTTCATCAGTTGTATCCCTCCTGAATAAAATATTAATTTCTTAAATTAAAAAATAAATAAATAAAACTTACTGACCCTGGTAGTGTAAAGTTGAATAGAATCACTTCTTTTTGTGGAAAGAATTTACTCAAAATGAATTGTGCCCACTGATAACATTGTTTATTTGTATGCACTGTCTGTTGTTTTAGCGATCGGTTCACTAAACGAATGATGAAAAACAGGTAACTGTAAAAATCCTATTTGTTTGATGCAGTTCCCTAACTTTCAAGCTGGTTTAAGTTTTCAGGTGGAGGATTCAGACTACCATGATATGGCTTACTTTACTGTAACTCTACATCATTCCACTGCCTGGCACCTGAAACGTCTCTAAATGAAGTTCACAATGTTCCTGTATTGGTTATTGGTTATCAGGCTGGACATGCAACTGTTGTCCATCGTTTGATTGGCTCCTACGATCAATAAAAAATTTACACAAACATTACTTTTAAATAAATTTCTGTTTAGTGCCCACTCTTCATGGGCAGAAATCAATTGCAGCAGGCTTTTGAGAATAAGATGCAATCTAATTTCTCATAGAAGGCATGTCTGTGCTAAAAAATGACAGTGAGTTCGTTTAAATATGGCTGGTGTGGAGCTAATGTTAAAAAACTTATGTAAAATGCTGAGTATTTAAAATAATATACCCAATGTTCAATAATACACCAAAATTTAATTTCCCCTTTTATTAACACATTATATTGGCATGCTTCAGTTTATTGTTCAGCTGCGAACAGACCAGAAACAAAAGTACTTTATTGTTTTGCCATCTGTTCTTTGGGTTTCATTCAGAATTCTATTTTTAAGCTGTTATGTAAAAACAAAGCACACCAGGCCAACGATTCGGCTCACAATAAACGTCTTGTTTTCAGACTGATGACTGCATTGTAGGTAATTATTGAATAAGACCCAGGTGTTTGTACTAAAATATGGTTGTTTTTGAGTTATTATAACAATTTGAATGTGAAATCGGCAAACAAAGATCATTTGGTTTCCAATTTCCTAAAGTGTGTAACCCTACTTATTTAAATGAATGAGTTAATTAAACCTTAAAAATAAGTCATTGTTGCATTTCTATAATGTTTTTTTTTTCTTCCCTAACAGAACCAGACAAGCAGACTGTCATTGCAGTGGCTCAGGACTGGGTGCCCATCCTGGACAAAGTCTTTGGGCAGAAGTGGTGCAGTGACCTCTGGCAGATCAAAGAGGTCACCACCAGTAAAGAGGAGCGCACTGGGCTGAGCTCGGGCTCGGTGACTGACATGGACAGCTTAATTCGGGAGACGCTCATGCCGTCTTGCCTGGCCACTCAGAGGAAGCTGGAACTTGAGGTGGGCCAGCCGCCCTGGTTGCCACTTGACGATATGGAGGTCGTTTCTCTCACTTCTGAGACTCAAAGCGTTCCTGTCATCAGCTTCACAGGTAGGCAGAGCTGTGCTGATGATCTAGTACAGTCAGTGCTGGATTGTAACTAATTACATGTAATCTGGTTCACATAATCCAATTCAAAAAATGAAGCATTTGTAATTAGATTCTAGAAAACACAGGAAGAGATGGAGGCTCCCTGTGCGAGCACATGCAAGATACTGGTGAACTTGTCGGTGAATGGAGGACGGTAGATTCGTGAATGGTGGATGGAAGACTATTGCCTATTTTCAAAATGTTGTATTTAAAACATTATTTAAAATGTATAATTAAAGTTAATTTCTGAGGAAAAATTAATAAGGTCATGTGACAAAAATATATTTGTTCCTGTTTGATACTGACTTGACCCGACCCTTATCGGGACTCGACTTGACTTGCTTAAGGTGAGCCACTGACTTGACTTGACTTGCTTGATTTGTTAGTACTGTGACTTGAGACTTGATGGTAGGGACTTGAGACTTGAACATGTGTGACTTGCCCCCACCTCTGGAAGTCACTGAGGACCAGCAACTGTTTGGTTACACACATTCTTCAAAATAACATTTATGTTCAGCAGAAGAAAGAAACTCATAAACAACTTGAGAGTGAGTAAATGGTATAAAAATAAAACAATTGACAGACAGATAGCAGAATTTTCACTTTTGTGTGAATTATTTTAATTTAAATTTTTGGGTGAATTTGGGTGACTGAAAAACTTTAATACAATTGCTTTAATAGGAATCAATCTGTATAGTGTTTTATTTTTATATTTGGTCATTCAATTTCTTGAATGCTACTGCTAAATACACCTATTGTACCTAAAAATAAAGTACTGTTTGTTTTATTTGTCTATTATGTGTATTTGTAATGTGTATCTTTGTTCTTATTTTTTTAATAACAAACATAAAATAATGACAAAGATTTTTTATCTTCACCCACTTTGGCCTGAATATCTTCTATTATTTTTTTTAAATATTTTGTTACCTTGAAAGGCTTTGTCTTTATAATGGGTTAGTTTGGCTATAATTAGTTTGGCTATATTGCTCAGACAACCTGCAAAATAGTAGAACCAATATGACAAAGAATTGTGATAAAATCGTGTATCTTGATATTTCTAAAAAAAAAATCGTGATATGATATTTTTGACATGTCGCACACCCCTAATGGGAAGGAGAACTCACTGCAGGAGATGGGTGCTACGAGGGTCTTGTTGGGCAGGAAGCTTTCATATAACCAGCTTGTCTGCAATACAGGCATAGATTATGGTGAAAGTGACGCTCTCTCACATCCGGGGAGATCCGTGTGTGTCCTACTTGCATGGGTTCGGGTTCCGGTAATGGTGTGGGAGTAGGAAAATGAGGAGACTGACCCTTGTTCAGCCGGCGTGAGTAAATTAAATTATCCTGTCGAATGGAGAGCTCGATGAACTGATCCAGAGTTTTACCCTCATCGCGAGAGGCGAGTTCCGCTTGTAGTTCCAAATTCAAGCACTTGCGAAATAACAGCTTTAATGTGTTGTCAAGCCATCCAGTCTGAGCTGCCAGAGTGCAGAAAGTAAGGATGAATTCAGCCGCTGTGCTTCTGCCATCGAAGTGTTAGGATTTGATTGCCTGCGCCACGACCTCCCTCAAGATGTTAGAACACTTCGCGGAAGCGTTGTAAAAAACTGCTGAAGGTGGAACGATCATTGTCCCAATGGCGGTTGCCCAGTCGAGTGCTTTGCCAGTCAAAAGTGAGCAGACGAATGAAATTCAACTTTCATCAGTGGAGTATAACATGGGTTGTTGAGAAAGAAACAGGGAGCACTGGACCAGAAATCTCTTACATTTGGCAGATGAGTTGTGGAACTTTTCAAGAAACACTAGGTGAGAGCTAGCGGTAGCGTGAGCCACAGACGGGGTACCGGTGGATGAGCTCGCCGAGGAGGAGCTTACTTCATATGCGGGCAGACGCAGAGCATGCAATTTCTTTACTAGCTCCTCCGTCAGAGAGCTAATCCGGGCTAGTTGTTGTTGGTGCGCAGCTAGGACGTTAGCCTGAACAGAGACCTCAGTCGAAAGTCGGAAAATAGCTGCTGGATTGGTGTGTCTGGCAAAGCCTTCTGTAATGAAGGGTCAACAGAGTTAGGATCAATGTGCAGCTTTATTGTAACAGTAGGTAGAGCTAACACAGGCAGGGTTCAGTCTCCAGTAAGACAAGGTTATCAGAGGCAAGGCAAAAGCAGAATCACAGTACAGGCAGAGGGTCAGGGTAGGCAGCAAACAATGCATGCGAGAGTCCAAACAACAGAGCAAGGATATAGAGGCAGGCAGCAATACTTCGAGAAACAGGGAACAGTCCAGGGCCAAACACAGTAATCCAAACAGAAGGGTATAAGAGACCGCTTAGAAATGTCAACCAGGGCAAGACAAATTGCAAAGAGCATGGGAGTCTGTGGGGGGAAACTAGTACTCCATTTATTTATTTGTTTTACAATGCAGATAAAACATATTATCCTTATTCATTTCGTTGATAAAAGTACAACGTTTAATCTAAGTGAACTCATCATTGTATTACTTTATTGTATAGCCTGTTTCCTTCATTAATAATAAAGCCACAAACTAAGCATTCGTTTTAAAGTAAGGGGAAAATCCAAAAACCTTTTATTTATTTGCATTACAATGAGGGTATACATTAGTCTTATTCATTGTTCATAAAAGTTTTATTTTTAATATTGCTGATGTTGTGTGTTTGTTTTTGTTTTGTTTTTTCATTTAGAGTAATATTGAATCAACCTTATGCATTAATTCTGTTCCGAAAATAAGACAGATCTAACGTTAAAGATCAAAGTAAGTGCTACAGATGCGAGAATGCGAGATTGGTTACTGCTGAGGTAAATAGATGCTCTTTCTGTGCTGTTTCTTTGTAATGGCTGTAGAAATGGTCATTAACTGCCCCATCAGTAAGCCCCTCCGCTCAAACATAGATGAGCCAATGGCAGTTGAGTATCAGTTGCACAGAGACGAGGGCCACTTCTCAATACCAAGTACGCAAAGTTCGGACTTGCGTCCTTGGTAGTTCGGACTTTGCAAGTTCGACTTGGGAGTGTGAACTCCCAGGGAAGGGAGGACGCAAGTCCGGTAATTCTGCAAATGGAACAGCAGAGTACTTGATAACGTCAGTCAGCTCGCCTTAGCTACTCCGGTTATACTCACTGTATGTATATTTACAATAAGAAGAAATATGATACACCACTGCCTCTTTTCGTTTTCATTTAAACATATTAATAGCCGCAAAAGAATGTACATACATTACAATGAAATGAAATGATATCAAACAGCATTGCCTCTTTTCTGTTTCATTAAAAGATTAATAGCCACAAAAATGTGGTTCATGTACATACATTACAGTAAAACGAAATGATATCAAACACTGCCTCTTTTCATTTTCTTCAATGTATGTATATTTAACAAAACAAAATATAAAACACAACCCTCTTCTCGTTTCATTTTAAAAATATAAAACAATGTAGTTTAGGCAATATGTCCACATACAGCTACTCTGATTATCTTCACTGTATAAAGTGAACTATGACAAAGCACAACTCTGCCTTTTTTGTTAAATGTCAGTTTTAATGAACAATTATAGTCATTATAAAAATATAAGTATGAGACTTATGTAATAGATAAAGACAAAAGCAAACAATTCAGTCAAATGTATGCTACAAAGTCAGCGCTGTACTATGATTGAAGTTATAAATATATAAAGTTATGACACATAAGTTTGTGCTCAGCCAAAACGATATGACCTGGAACAAATAATAGATTTGTGAGACCAAAGATTACCTGTTAGATATACCGAAAACAAATTTTATCTCATGTTTAACCACTACAGACACATCAGAGCTTGTGGCAAATGTCAGAGGGACTAGCCACGGTGAGGCTGCTCTCAGTGGATACATGAGCACTGAGCGCCCGCTGTTCGCGTGGAGCTCACGTCTCCAAAATCAGCGAAGTAAATTTTCAAATAGCCACTCTCTTTATTAATAAACCGCAGATTCGAGTTTGAATTACATTCTTGCCCGAAATACTCTCAAAACTACATTTCATGACACAATAACAGTAATATTTTGAAAATGACACAGGTTTTCTCCTCTGCCACTAACGCTCGCT
>JAUZSZ010000132.1:27419997-27430456 GCA_034780575.1 Labeobarbus marequensis
AACACAATTCAGAGTTGGACAAATGTTGCTGAGATGTTGCTAGATAGACTGAAAAGTTGACATCCCTACAATGCTTACCTAACTTTTATCACTTTTATTTTTCTTATTTTTCTTCCTCTTTCTCTGTATAAATGGACGGCTTCATGGCATCTGTTTGTACATAGTTCTTTTGAACTGTGATTTGTTTTTGAAATGAAACTAAATCTGAATAAAAATGTTGATCACAAAAAAAATAAATAAATACGATGCACTACTACAAAATCAGTAAAAAAAGTGTTAATATCATGTTTCTGTTTTCAGAATTAGGTTGTTTTTATTTTGTCCCATCCACCCAAACACAGTTGACCATGAAACACATCAAACACAGTTTGGGTGGATGGAACAGCATCATTTTGGTTGATTGGGACAGTGCTTAAAGGCTTTGCTAATTAAGAAAATGATATTGTATATGATCATTATGCCCTAAATCAGTGGTTTCCAACCTTTTTATTTATGCAAGGCCTTATCAACCACAAAAATATTCATAGATTTTTGCTAAAATAAAAATTCTGAAATAGAAGCATTTTGAAAATAGAAGCATTATATATAAACTTTTAAAAATGTTTTTTGTTGCAGTAATAAACCATATTCACGTTTCTGTTAAAGGGTTGTGCAGGTTAAACGTGTTTGTCAAACAGTTAATTGGTGATGGGGCCACCCAACTATTTAATTATTTATGCGTGAATGCTTTGGACCTAAAGCATTTTTTACTTGTCTAATATTTGATTTTTAAATATTTCCAATGTCTTTTGGACTTCAAGCCTTTTTTTACTTCAGTTACATATGTTGTATTGTATGAATTAAATGTCAATTTAATAATCTCAAGAACCTTTTCCCACTAGAGAACCTTTTGTGGAATATAAAGATTCAATGACTGTTAATGGTTCTTCATAAAATCATAGAGGACAGTGAAGAACCTTTATTTTTCAGAGTGTGGATGGATTTATGAAGTGAGAAATAAAGTTGAACAGAAATAAACATGATCATAATATAACATTGTTTCCTCCTCAAATGTGTAGTTAACATCTTCAGTATTAAAGAAATATATCAGGTGTTGGGCTGATGTTTATAATTTATGGCAGGAAACCTTGCTCAGTCGGAAATTCAAAAACTGTCCCAATCACCCTTAATTCACCCTACATTTAATGTGCTTTCTATGGACAAAATCATTTTTGTAAATTTCTTTTGATGCGGACATCTTTACGTCTTTGACCCGTATACCAACCCGATCTCATGAAAGTGCGTATAAATAGTACGCCAAATAAAAATTAAAACTCGTGGTATTGATACGCAAAAATGAACTTTGGCGTGTCTACTACGCGATGTGTAGGATTAGGGTTGTGGTGTAGATGCGAAAACTGCGTATTATAGCACGCCAACAAATTTCGTATCATATGCACGCAAAAAACGCGCGTAGCATATAAATGCCAAAGTCCATTTTGCGTGTCAATACCACGAGTTTTAGTCTTTTTTTTTTTTTTGGCGTAATATTTATACGTGTTTTCATGAGACCGGGCTCCATATACACATGTATACACACATATATAGATATATATATACACACACCCTGGCAGAAGTTCAACATGCCTACATCTGTAATCTACCGTGAACCTCACCCCGCCTCCCTCTTAGATAATGCCGCGGCGGTTTTACCGTAATTAAATCAGAGGAGCGCAACGAAAAGTTTTGTTATACGTGGGAGTCAATATGCAATGAAATCAAAATAATATGCTCCACAAAATAGTGCGTAACTGTATATAACTGAGTGGCTATAGTCTGCTAAAGAGTTTAAATGAATCGGGTAATTTATGCGCGCTACTCGCCTGCGCCGTCGAATATAAAATCCGCAAACGGCTCGGTTAAATTACTTATATTGAACGAATTAAAGCGGCGTTTTACTCTTCCGTGTTTCCTACTGCTCGTTTCTGGGTTTCGTGCGCAAGACGTTTTCATATTTGGGGCAAAATGGCGTAGTGGTTGTCTGAGGGAAGATCTTCAATGTGCTTGTGGACTACTTGGACTCCCAATGCGACTTGACGAAGTGGAGTACGGTACAGTATACTGAGGGGTGTATACATCCACGATGTGTTTCGCGAGAAAGGGGTAACTGTTCGTTTCGAGCCAGTTGTTCTGGGGGACTTATGTATATTTAACACTATTTTGGGAGGTGGGAAGAGGAAGAATGAAAGAGGTCTTCCAACGGAGCGGTCGTAAAGATGAACGGTGCCCTGTACATTTCGTTTTTCCAAGGTCAGCTGGAGTCCGCACTGGAGCAGGTAGTGCAGCTCGCCGTTCAGGAAATCACCAAGACTGTTGGAGCCACTTTGAATTCAATGCTATTGGAAACGGCCACCAAAGAGCAAGAAAATCAGCGTTTACGGGCGACCCTTCAGTCTCGCGGAGGGAACGGGGAAAGCAGTGCGCGTAAGGGAAACATAGACGCGAACGATGAAACAAAGCAACACACCCCCAGTCAGATCCTTGAATGTAGCGTTCAGTCTGAAACGCTCAGGCGTGAACAGAAAGCGCGAGCAGTTGGTAAGGCTAAACCGTGTTTTTATTGAATAGAAATGAATAAAACGTGTTGGGTATCTTGTTCAGTAATGTGTATTATTACACAACGCTCGTGTTTGCAATGCAAATCTGACTCGATGGTTTAGTGCGCAGTGGCGTGGTTTTTTAAAAACAAGGGTGAACACCATTTTGAACGGAAGGAGGAAGTCAAAATAAACTTGGTCTGCTTTTGCACCCATGGATTTCGTTCCCTAATTGCGGTTAAACGCTCCTGTATTTCAGAAACGTGGCACGAATGATCCTGTAGTTAAACACAAACATGTCCTGATGGAAAATCCAGCTTTAGATGTTAACTCTGTTTTAGAGTGCAGATGGTTTCTAGGTGGTCCTAGTTGGTCATTAGCTGGTTGACTAGTTACTAAAACCAACTTGACCAACTGTTTTCTTGCTGATCCCAGATGGTCTACCAGTTAGCCACTAGTTACCACTATCTACCATGCAAAACACAACTACTAAAATATGTTGAAATTTAGTCTTGTTTGATTTGTAAGTCTAACTTATTTTCTTCAGTTCAGATAGTAAATAAGATAAACTGGTCTTCAGACCTCACTTTTTTTATTTAAATCAATCATTTGCTCTGTTGGAGGAAGTGTGCAAGTCTGCATAATTGTTCATGGGAGACTGTAGAGAAACAACACATTGTTTTAGACTGCATGTTTTGTCTTTGTTGAGTGCAACTGTATGATTGAAGGAAGTTTGATGTCTGGTCTTTGAAATGAATCTTTGTCAGCAGTCTTCAGGCCTGTCTGGGCATGTATACATAGACCTTTTAATGTTTGGAGTATGGCTGATTTGTTGTGACTGCTGCCAGGCGCTGGCTTGGGTGATGACGCTTCTGTCGTTGAGCTGTTCCTTAGCGCTGCTTTTCATACTGAGGTGACGGTAGCCATGGGGAGGGTGCCTTTGCCTTGCATTTTGGCCAATGGAGGTTGTTAGAGGAAGCCACACCTGCCAGACCCTGTGGAGGGTATCCATGGTTGGGGTTTGAGGGGGGAGTATCATGAGAGTCTTTATCCTACATAAGCAGAGACTGCAGGCAAATCACAAAGGAGCCCAATGATCCGCTTTGATGTCATAGCTTGGCATGTCAACATGCACACAAAGGGTTTTTTAAAAAATGCACCATTTCATTTGTTTGCCATAGATGCTCCACTAGAATTGAACGGGAATATCTGATCTTGATTCATTTAAATCATCATGGCAGTTACATAAACTTCAAAATTGTATTTGAATAAGTAAATTGTTATTTTCAATTGCAGCTTTCTTTGAGTCAACACCAGGGCTCAACAGTAATGATGGCCCATTGGGGCCACACTTGTGATAGTTTTAGGAGCATCGGAAAAAAATGTGTAATGTTTTGCATTGTATGCTATCATCTTCTCTCAAAAATATCATGGGGTGACATAGCTATATATACATATTATGTACCAATAAAAATATTTGTGAAAAGGAAAACTGTAAAGAAAGCCTGACATTGAATGAAAGAAATATTTCTGGCAAATATTAAAACACATTGCACAATAAATAAATAAATATATTTGAAATGATTTTCCTTTTTTGATTGATGTCACAGAGCCCTCTTTCCAGCCTCTCCTTGTCATATAGATCCATTCAGTAGCGAAAGGATAAAGTCATCATGCCCCAAATTTATTGTACTTGAATATTCTGTTTCATATTGCAATGCATCATATTACAGAAATAAAAAGGGTTGTGAATGGCGTTTCATATTGCCTAGAAAGTGTTGCACATTTTCATCATTAGTGTGAGCCAGTTTGCAAATTACATAGGATTTAAGAATGAAGTATTTATTATTAGGCAACATAGTTTGAAATTGACAGCTAATTTGAATAATGACCAAAGATCTATATGCTGTGGCTGAATTTCTGAAATGCCTGACAAATATTTATAAAATCCTTTTCCAACATCAGATATTCATTTGCCTTTTTATGGTGCATCTGCCCTGTGCTGCAGTACTAAAAAATTTTAGACCAGATTTTAGATTGCAAAATTTGCCACTAAAATCTGTATATTTAAACTTGATCACTTTGACTTCTGTTAGTATATATTATCTTTGGCAATAAGATGTTAATATTGTTTGTATTTTAAGTATGCCTAGACATTAAGGCATTTAGGGACTTTTAGACGTGGTCTGATCAACATGGGCTCCGTACAGTCAGGGAGGAATGAAGAGGACTGCACGCTGTGCATTTTAAAGGCTGTATTTCTGCAGGGAGGTGCATTTCATACAAGTTACAAGATAAGCATCCAAATTCAGATCTGCAGCACTTCCTTCTGATTTGAATACAAGCCACTGATACCCAGCCACTATGAGAAGTGCTGAGGTAATTATGTTGAAATTACCAACAATTCCTTTTCTGTGCTAAAAAAAAAATATAGATTTATATAGAGCCTTTTAAAACCTCAACCTGAAATGTTCAGTATCACTTTGAAAGTCATACTTTGATGGTTTGTTGATAATTTGACAGTTTTGTGTTATGTTTGGTTTAAATGAAATTTAAAAAAGGATAAATTTGCTCAGTTTGTAAACATGGTTTTGTAAGGTTTTATTCAGGACGTTAATTTACGATTTTTAATAAATGCATTGTTTTTATTAGTTTTGCAGGATTTTTATTAAAAATCGATTTAATTGGTTTTGCAGCATAAGCTTCCTAATGTGACCATCATAAGTGTGTAAATATAATATGGTACTATGCAAATGTTATTATAGGTCAAGCCTAAAATAGACCACTCAATTTTATACAGTCCATCAGTTCCATTTCTGCGTCAACGGAAACGCGTTTGTAGTGGAATTTTCATAGATTGCCTTCAGAACTTGACATGGCGTAATTGAGGCTTTAAATCTGAACTTTTTTTGTTGAAAGTAGGGAGTGAAGTAAATTGGTGTGATTCACATAAATGTCAGCCAGCGGCTTTATTTTGTGCCGTTCTCTGCCGTGTGTGGATCGCACAGAGAGAGATTAGAGAACCTACAGGCAATAATTACGTTATTTTTCTTTGCGTCACAAGAACTTTACAGATGGATTTTTTTGAGTAAATATGTCATTGTCTCCATTTTCAGGTCAGTTAAAATCTGTTATGGAGCACATGCTGGAATTCTCCGTTTGTGAGCTGACTAAAATCGTGGAAGACAGCTTTGACGACCTGCTCTCGGAGTTCACCAAGAAGGAGCGGGAAAATCAGATGTTGAAAGAGCAGTTACAAGACAAGAACACAGTGGAGGACAGTGATGTGGTTGCTGTGGAAACGGAGGACCATGACTCTGCCTCTCCTAGCAGTTCCAAAGCGGAAAAGCAAGAGTCGAAAGGCCTGCAGAACCAATCGCCCAAAAAAGAGTGGGAAAAGGAAAAAACTGAAACCACAAATGGTATAAACTGTTTTATCTATTAGATGATAATTAGAATGTATGTATACTACCGTTCAAAGGTTTTGTGTCTATAAGATGATTTTGAAGAATCTCTTATGCTCACCAAGGCTGTATTTATTGGATCAAAGATGAAGTAAAAACAGTAATATTGTGAAATATTATTAAATGTAAACAATTCCAATTTTCTATTTTAAAATGTATTGATTCCTGTGATTCAAAGCTGAATTTTCAGCATTATTACTCCAACCTTTGGTATTTATTATTATTTTATGTATAAATATTATTATCAATGCTGAAAACAGTTGTGCTGCTTAATTTGTTTTGTGAAAACCTATACATTTTCTTCATTTGAGGTAGATTTTTTTGCTAACATTATAAAATCATTAGTGTCACCTTTTATCAATTGAATGCATCCGTCCTGAATAAGAGTATTAATTTTTTAATAAAAAAATAAAACTTACTGACCCTGGTAGTGTAAAGTTGGATAGAATCACTTCTTTTTGTGGAAAGAATTTACTCCAGATGAATTGTGCCCACTGATAACATGCGCTGTCTGTGTTGTTTTAGTGATCAGTTCACTGAACGAATTGTGAAAATCAGGTAACTGAAAAAATCCTATTTGTTTGATGTAGTTCCTTAACTTTCAGGCTGGTTCTGAGCACTAAGTTGCGGAGGATTCAGATTACCGTGATATGGGCTACTTTACTGTAACTGTACATCAGTGCTCTACCTGGCACCTGAAACGTCTCTGAATGAAGTTCACAATGTTCGTGTATTTGTTATTGGGTATCAGGCGGGATATGCAACTGTTCTCCATCGTTTGATTGGCTCCTACGATCAATAAAAAAATTCACACAAACATTAATTTTAAATAAAATTTAAAAGTTGCACCAGGCATGCAATCGTATTTTTCATAGAAGGCATTTTTGTGCTGAAAAATGACATTGAGTTTATTTGAGTATGGCTGGTGTGGGGCTAATGTTAAAAAGCTGATGTAAAATGGTGAATATTCAATATAATATGCCCAATGTTCAAAGACAATATTACACCAAAATTTAATTTCCCCTTTTATTAAGGCATTATATTGGCATGCCTCAGTTTATTGTTCAACGGCAGACAGACCAGAAAGGAAAGTACTTTGTTTTGCCATCTGTTCTTTGGGTTTCATTCAGAATTCTATTTTTAAGCTGTTATGTAAAAACAAAGCAGACCAGGCCAACGATTTGGCTCACAATAACCGTCTTGTTTTCAGACTAGTTATATAGTGTCTGCATTGCAGGTAATTATTGAATAAGACTCAGGTGCTTGTATTAAAATATGGTCGTGTTTTTCCGCTTGTTTTAACAACTTAATTTCATTCTAACTAGTTGTCGTTGCTTTCAAATGCACAAAGTTACTTTTAAACGTGATTTATACATTATTTACAAGTGAAGTGCAACTAAACTCCTCTGAATCTTTGTTCCTAAATTGGCAAGCAAAGATCATTTGGGTTTCCAGTTTAGTTTATAATCCTAATTATTTAAATGATTGGAGTCTGTTAAACCTGAAAAATAAGTCATTGTTTTTCATTCCCATCTCTATTATATTTTCCCCCCAACAGAACCAGACAAGCAGACTGTCATTGCAGTGGCTCAGGACTGGGTGCCCATCCTGGGCAAAGTCTTTGGGCAGAAGTGGTGCAGTGACCTCTGGCAGATCAAAGAGGTCACCACCAGTAAAGAGGAGCGCACCGGGCTGAGCTCTGGCTCGCTGACCGACATGGACAGCCTAATTCGAGAGACGCTCATGCCGTCTTGCCTGGCCACTCAGAGGAACCTGGAGCTTGAGGTGGGGCAGCCGCCGTGGTTGCAGATAGACGATATGGAGGTCGTTTCTCTATCCTCTGAGACGCAAGGCGTTCCTGTCATCAGCTCCACAGGTAGGCGGCGATGTGCTGATGATCTAGGATGGTCAGTGCTGCGTAGTAACTCTTCACATGTAATCTGGATTACATAATTCCAAAAAATCTGAGTATATTACATTTTAAAATGTGCATAATCAGATTAGATTATTTTTTTTATTGATTACATCTTATAAACACAGTAACAGTAAATTAATCATACTTTATTGATCCTCCCCATTTCTTTTTTTTCTCTTTTAAATTTTACTGTCTAAAAATCCTACTGTATGTCATACCATTTAGCTTTGACTATATTTAGAAATGTCATGTAAATCATTTTTTAAACCAGTGCTTCTGAGTTTGGCGGGGAAAAAAGCTCCTCTCGGGTAATCAAACAAATAATTATGCAAGTTACTAAACACTGGTGATGTATAGATGTGATGTTGTCGTCATATCCGGTGAGATTCAATAACTATTGAAATCTGGACAAAAATATTTTAAACCTGGAAGGCTTTGGGTGTGTAATGTCATCGTTGTTTTCATGTTTATTAATGTTTGTTCGTGTAATGATGAGATTCCCATATGTTTTGTCAGCAAACCCCCTCAAAATAAAATAGTTTAGTTCATATTTCAATAATTCAACATATGTGCATGTTTACAGTTCTCTGATATTGGTTAATAGTCACATTGACAAGCAGGTAAACAAATACAATATTTCTGTTTCAAGTGTTTTAAATTTGACATTTTTAATGATTTAATTATTCAGTGTTTTTATGAACTCACAGTCCCACTGCAGTTATTACATTAAGCCCAGTTTAGAAACCCCTAGTGTAATGTTTCATTTATGATGTTGATATTTTCTTTCTCTATAGTCTATATCAATATGGTATGTTTAATGGTAAGTTTGTAAAAAGTAGTCAGAATACATTACCCAGAGTGGGTAATCTCTATTACGTTACTAACTTCATCCTAATCACATAATCTGTAATCAGTAACAAACTACAATTTGTAAGTAAACCAACCCAGCACAGAGTACGGTTATA
The DNA here is from genome assembly GCA_034780575.1 of Labeobarbus marequensis. NCBI lineage: Eukaryota > Metazoa > Chordata > Actinopteri > Cypriniformes > Cyprinidae > Labeobarbus > Labeobarbus marequensis. The sequence continues at coordinate 27,428,918 of JAUZSZ010000132.1, forward strand.
TTTTGAAATCATACCAACGTTTCAAGTCGCTGTCTTTGTATATACAGGTGACGACTCTCAAATCAGATCCCCGTCAATGTTGCAAAGACTCCTGACGCTTCCTTCCCAGCTTCTTGCGGATGACGATGAGTCCATGGATGTCGTTCCCAGTCTGGAAGTGTCCACAGACCCGGCTGATTCGCAAGTCGGTAAGGGCTTAGAGAGTGACCAGATGAATAAGACAAAGGAAGAGGAGGATGAAGACGAGGAGGACGACGAAGATGACGAAGAGACGGCAGACAGGTCCTTGAAACACAAAGGTAGGAGAAAATCCCATGCTTGCAAAGAGTGCGGCAGGAAGTTCAGCCGAGCGCATCTTCTCAGAGCCCACCGACAAACGCACGAGGAGACGCCCAACCGATGCCCACAGTGTGGAAAGAGTTTCTCCCAGTCTTCAAGGCTCCAGACTCACTTACAGACGCACACTAACAAAACGATATGAGAGCGTGTAGATGAAAGAAATACAGGAGAATAGGAGGGGAGGTTTTCCAGTTGCTTCTCGAAGTGAGTCAGACTTTCCAATTCATTTCAAGTACTGGTGAAGGAAATGCAAGAAAAGTGTAGCCTTTTTCGCTAGTTTGAAGGTACATTGAGGTAAACGGATTAGTCATCCGACACAATTTAGGATGTTTTTTACCTCCATTTAATTTCCCTAATTTTAGGGGTTATTGGAAGAAGCAAATACCAGTAACAACAAGCTGTGTACGCAGTGTAAATATCAAAGTAGCGCTGTAAAGATCATCAGATTAAGGATTGAAGAATTTCCTTTTTCCATTGTTTGTTTTTTTTTTTTTTTTTTCATAACCTAATTTTTAAAGATCCTAAAACTTTGTAAATATTTTAAACATGTTACATGAAGATGCTGTGGAGGTCTGTAGTTAATCGGTCCTTTGCAGCATGCTGGTCTTATTTCTTTTTACAACCTTTTGAATGTGATCAAACGAACCAGAGATAGTGTAACATGTCTCCTACGAACAAATCAACCAGTTTTTCATATGTCCTTACTAAGTACTCAACATGAAATACCTCCTATGTTCAGATGTCATACTGGATTTTTATATAATTAAAGTTTCAACTTACACATCAGATTTGAGATGTTTCTTCAACCTTTCGCCATGGATCGAGGATGGCTTACGGTTTTTGACTTGAACTTGCACCGATTGTGTGACGTACACATCCAAGGATATCTTCAAGAGGCGAGGAGTCTGAGGAGGTGATGACAAGAAAATTGCATTAAAATGGTTATTGGAAAGAAACTTGAAGCTCCTAACTCTTCATATTCTCGTTTCAGTGATTTATTATTTTTTTTAAAAGAGGATTTGACTTCCCTAGTATCCTCCAATAGAGTAGCGTCTTCCTGTACTGTTCGCGTGGAGTGTTTGCATGGCTCAACATCTTGAACTTGGAGAAATGCTCAGTTGCCGGTTGTGAGATTTGGTTTTCCAAGCATCGGTGGCATGAATATGGAGTCTTCCTTTGGGAAGCCGTTATCTACTATTT
>JAUZSZ010000132.1:27670227-27686756 GCA_034780575.1 Labeobarbus marequensis
GTGACGCGATAAGCATGTGATCATAACATGTACATTTTGTACTTTATATTGTTTGTCCAAAGATGTCCAGACAACTCTGTCCTAGAAATGTAGCATAGCTAGCTAGCGGCTCAGCCACACGAGGGTTTGTTTCCTTTGCGTTCTGTGTATTTGTGGCTCTGAGGCATTGCTACCGAGTAGAAAATAAACAAAAGCAACAACAAAACCTACATCTAAAAACAGAAACTTGTTTGTATTTTCATAATCTCACTATTATAAGATGACATTTGTTGACATTGATATGTTGTCCTGCCTTTTTTCTGCCACTGCAAACCTCTTCTATCAGGTCAAGGGCAGGATTTCTTCTGTTGTTTTAGTTGTTTTATTGTGTTTAAGAGACAAACTGATATTCAGTTGGAAGAGAAGGTTTGTGGCGTATGATTTCATGTAAAGACATTTTAGCTGGCATTGATGGATGATAGATCTTTAAACATTATTCACAGCTATAATATACAAACGTATATCTGGACACAAATTCCTAATAAACTACTAAAATAATGCCAATGGTTTTGAAATTAAATTCTCAACAAGCACATACAAGAGTCCAAATACAGTTGGCTATAGGTCAATTTATTTTCTATGATATATTAGCTGTATTTTTTAATGACACTGCTATCATGCAACACCATTGTAAATCCAAAATGAATTGTAGGATTCATACATTTGCACGTATGTCAACGTTGCTGAATTAAATAAATACAATGTATGGTCACTTTTGTAGTACATTTTAGAGAAATCTCATTTACGGTGATTCTATGAAATGACCATTTGTTTTTCTTTCAGTGCTATTACTGTAATAAGGAACGTTTCATAAGGAGCATGATGTCATTATCCTGGATGAGATTTTTTTATTTTGCACAATAATCAGTTAGTTTTGTTATTTTGATTATCCTCTAGAATTATGGTATATTGTTGTTCATTAAGACTGAACACAGTGTATTGTTTTACAAAGGAATGATTAGCATTACAATGATCGCTTTTCCCACCTTGCAGTTTTAAGTTGCCCCTAAATAGCTTCCAGCTAGACTTTCAATACAAAATAACCCCATTATTATTATAACACAGCTCTCTGGAACACTTTATTCTGATTGGTCAAATTATTGTACGATTATGACTGGTCGACTGCATTATCCTTTACTTGTTTACCCCAGAGTATTCACTCTCTCATGCCCTCTTTATATAACATCCCTTAGACTTTAAATATTTTTTATACAAAAGCTATATTGTTTTACATCATTGTATATAGACAGATATAAATGTGCTAATCTTGTTTTGAATGACATGCTGAATTTTGTGGTCATATGACTTGATTATGATGCAAGGGATCTTACACATGCATTTGAAAGGCATTGCAATCGGTGTGATTGCTGATTAATGAAATTGCAGTAATTGTCAAGCATCATTCATTAACTGTAACTATAGTGGAGAATTTAACTTCATGATTACAAATCTGCCTGCCATCTGTTGGTATATAAGGAACATGTATGTGCCAAAAGTAATAGTAGTTAGATTGATGAAGACTGTTCTGGTACGGTTGCCCCTGTTATGCTCAAATCTTTTACAGCAGTGGTGTTAGTATCAATCATGTTAAAGAATTAGTTCACACAAAAATAGAAATTTGCTGAATATTTATTCGCCCTCAGGCCATCCAAGATGTAGATGAGTTTGTTTCTTCATCTGAACAGATTTTGAGCAATTACATCACTTGCTCACCAATGGATCCTCTGGAGTGAATGGGTGCCATCAGAATGAGAGTCCAAACAGCTGATAAAAACATCACAATAATACACTAGTAATCCACACCACTCCAGTCCAACAATTAATATCTCGTGAAGTGAAAACCTGCAAGTTTGTAAGAAACAAGTCCATCAAGACATTAACTTAAGTCCATAAAAAGTCATCTCGTCTGAATCAGTAGAGAAATATGCACAGATCAAGCACTGGTTACAAGCAAAAACAGTTCTAAACAAATTTCAAGTTTTGGTGGATTTTGATGTGAGAAGACAACAAGGGATAGTCACTGGAGGAAGCATTATTATGGATTATGGATTTATATTTTGGCCAGAAGCAACGGTTTAAAGTTCAAAATGCCTTATTGATGGATTTGTTTCTTACTTAACAAGATATGACATGGACTGGATTTATGTGGATTACTTGTGGATTATATAAACTCTTTGGACTCTCATTCTGACGGCACCCATTCACTCCTTGGTGAGCAAGTGATGCTGAATATCTCCAAATCTGTTCTGATGAAGAAACAAGCTCATCTACATCTCGGATGGCCTGAGGGTGTGTAAATTTGTCAGCAAATATTTATTCTGGGGGCAACTATTCCTTTACCTTTTAAGCAAATATGTTGAGGTTGATTGGCAGCTCAGTCTGAGAAGCAGGATAATTTGGTTAGTTACGTGGGCTCTTTCATGTCATGGAGAGATTTGTGATTTTTCTGCATATTCATTGATAATTGCATTCCTGATGATGCTGTCATCATAGAGTAAATCATTTCAACATGCCCACCTGCAAGAAAAAAAACAAATAAAACAAAAGCAAACAAAAAACATGCACGGAATGTCAACGGGAAATCACAGTGAATATGCATTTTTACTGAACATTTTAGTTAGTGTTTTTTGTTTGTTTTCAAGTAAATAAACTGAATTATATTAACTGTCTCAGTTCCTTGACTTTTATTCAAGGTGAAGCACCTACAATCATAAAATTACTAGCACCGTACATATAAAAAGTTCTTGTGTCATAATTTAAATCATTCCTTGACTGATCATTTATTAAGCACATTTGCCCAGAGGCCGAACATAAATGTTATTGAGAGACATTTATAGATACCATCTTCATACAATAAATGACACACTCATCGAGGCTTGCATTTACTGTTTCGTTATTTATAGTAAGTTCAAAAGGAAAATTAGTTGCAAAGAATACCAAATAATCTACTGCCACTCCAACCTAAGGCCTACCTGGCGCATTTTACTTCATGACCCCCTTTATCACACACATCATTTAACTTATTATTCAAAGAAAGTTTGATGTTGTGAAAAAGTTGTTTTTCATAATCGAGCCTAAATGCAAAGAAAGCATTTGTGATGCATAGTAAGTTAAACATCATTTTCAGTAGCCCATGTAATACTACCACAGAGAATGCGGTGTTTGCTGTGCAGTTAATGCACATATGACTGTAATAAGTCAAATAAATCAAAATAGCACATCTTATAGCACCACCACGTGTCAGAATCTGGCATTTCTGGTATTTAGGACACTCCCGGAGTTTGCGCTGTTTTCTTCCTCGCTATCGTAAAATAGCATTGCTTGCATGAAATACGCACGAGAATCTGCATTTGAGAATCAGTTTTATTGGGGATATTTTGGTAATGTTTTAATAGACGAAGCAAAACTGCAACTGAACTTGACAGCTAGATCATGCACGCGTTTTGTATGTAAACATCAGTTTCAATGACATGATGTTGGGAAGATGATAATATGGCTACATTTACTAATCTGCGAATGATCTCAGATGCTTGAGGGTTTACATTTAGTTTTTTCACATTATGTGTAAATGTGATTTAACCCCCAAAATTACCATGTTCACAGAAAACTGGGAGTTCAGTATAATCTTGTATAATATAAAAAATATAAATTATAAAAAGGGATATAATATAAACCTACCATACATTTGAGCGAAAAAGAATATAATAAAAACAATACGATTTTAACTAAAACAACAGGGTTATAATAGAAACTCTAACAGAATAATCCAAAGCACTCGTGCAAAACAAGCTTTTCGTGCAAAAATATTTAATAAAGCTAGCTGTTTTTAAAAGCTTTTTATTATTATTATTATTATTATTATAAAAGAAGAATGATCGAACATTACAAAAATATTAACAATTAAATCCAGATACACAAAATAAGCGCAATCTTAAACTGTAGAACAGTGTTTAAGAGGAGAAAATAAATAAATAAATAAATAAAACAAGCAAATAACCACATGGGGGGGGGGAAACATATAATAAAATAAAAAACATAGAAACAACTAAACAATAGTTCAAGTTTTCTTGTTTTGTTTTTTTTTTTCCATAGGACATATTCAAATATTGCAGCGGGGGAGTTATGCCAGAAAAAAAAAAAAAATTAAACGGTTTTTAAAATCAATAATAAACATTTTTTCGTCAAGCCGTACAGTGACGTAATTTCCGGTTTGAATGGGGCAGCAGAAAATCAGTGCGATTGACGCGCGAGATCATGTATGAGGGGAACCCGGTTTGCGAAAACATTGGACATTGCGGGGAAAAAGTAGGCACAAACATTGTATTACTACATTACATAAATACGTTATGCCAGATTTGACCGACGGAACATTTTCTTGACGCACCGTCGGCCAGTACGGCAGGAAACGTCTTGATGTGATGGACGCACCTGCCAAGCGCGAGGTCAAGCTAAGCTAAGCTAAGGCTAAAGTCCAGCTAATTCACAATCAAATAAATATGCAAAGAAAACACAAGACATGCTTTTCAGTGTCATTTGATTAGCGATATTTAATGATTTTGTAGTCAACGAAATGAGCTGAAAAGAGTATTCGGGTTAAATGACCGTAGCCTGCAGGCCGCTGTGTTTATATACTATATAATCTAGTTTCATCTGAATTATCATAGTTTCTACACTAATTTATAGTACAATAAACTGCTAACTTTATTATAGCCATCATGGGCATCAGAAATGCGGACGTCCCATGTTTTACAGTAATAATAATTGTAGTTAATATGGTTTCCATTCTGTTTTTCTAAAATAACAAAATGGTATCGAAAGAAATACTGATAAGACTCCGTTAAGATAAAGTCATGAGCTGTCAGATGTTATCTGATTTCTAGTGTGTGGTTGTTAACTTATTAAATAAGAGGTTTATGATTAAATGCTGAAGAATATGGATCATATATGTATGACTGTTTGTGATGATAAACATCTGGGTTGTCTGTTTGGACCATAAACTTGAATAATACTCGTGCATCACTTTCCAGCAGTTATGAATCGTGAAGTACTTACCAATCACTGATTTCTGAATGTCAGATTTAGGAAATTGGATATATATTCTGTGGAAATTAGTACTTTTAGTCAGCAAGGATGCATTCAATTTATCAAAAGTGACAGCAAAGGCATTTATAATGTTGCAAAAGATTGCCGTTTCAAATAAATGCTTTTTTTTTACTTTCTTTGAATCAGGAAAAGAAAAAAAAATCAGTTTCCACAAAAATTTGAAGCAGCACAACTGTTTTCAACATTTATAATATTAAGAAACGTTTGTTGAGCAGAAACATCACATGAATAAATTATATTTTAAAATATATTCAAATAGAAACAGCTATTTTAAACTGTAATGATATTTTAGAATATTGCTGTTCTTACTGTATTTTCATGGGGAAAATTGGACTAGTTTTCTTAGTTATCCCTATATATGCACACACATATTTTATATATATTGTGTGTGTTAAAGTTCTAATCAGTTTGATTGACAAGTACTTGCTGTTTCTATAGGTAACTGTCTTCATGACGTTTTAATTGTCACATACTCTCAGCTGTAAACACCGGACAGAGATCTAAGATGCCCATTCCTCCCCCTCCACCCCCAGGTGGACCCCCTCCTCCCCCTACCCTTAGCCAGGTAAGTACTCTCTACTTGGCTGGTAACTTTATTGGGAACTGCAAAACCTTACCTCAAAAATATTCACAGCATGCTCTATGCAAACTTGATCTGCTTCAGTGACTTAGTAACTTAACCTCAACAAAATGAAATGCTTGATTTTTCCACAGGCAAACACAACTCATCACAAGCTGAACCGAGATGAAGCAAAGGGCAGAGGGGCTTTGCTCTCCGATATCTGCAAAGGGACCAAGCTGAAGAAAGTTGGCGTTGTCAATGACAGGAGTGCACCTATAATTGAGAGTAAGTGGAAGACGCCTTAGAATAGCATGAATTTGATAGGTCAGCAAATGTAGTACATCACTGAATTCTATTCCGGTTTTTCAGAGCCGAAAGGAAGTGGCGGGGTCGTGTCCAGTGGTGGAGGGCCTTCTGCACCAGTCCAGCCAGTGGGAGGGTTGTTTCAGGGTGGCGTCCCAAAATTACGACCTGTAGGAGGTGTGATGATTGTTAAAAATGTTTGGTTTTGGTCTATTTATAGGAAAAATTCATCCTAAAGTTGAATTGTTTTTAACACCCTGCTGTTCTGCTTTATATGCTGTTGGTGCTCAAATGAGAATTTGAAAGAAAAATATTCACATCATTTACAGCTTACACCAGTGATAAGACAAGCTGCGCTCTTGAAAATAAAGGTTCCAAATAGTTGATTTTGCAGCAGGGCCATAGAAGAATAATTTTTGGTTCTCCAAAGAATCTTTCTGTGAACAGTTCTTAGAAGAACCATTTGTTTCTTAACATTTAAAAAATTGAAAGGTCCTTTTTCCACTATAGACTCTTTCATTGAGCGCAAACACCTGGCCCGAAGTTATGTCTGTGTTTGTTTATCAGTCTGGCTAGTAGTGCCGACTACAAATGCAGTTAAAGTTAAGGTAAAGAGCAGACTGAAGTTGGGCTCAGGTTGTTGTGCTGTGGGATGTGTTTCCCATACATTGATTTATTTGTGGCAGCCTGCCACAATATCAAAACCGACTGCAACAAATAGATTTTCCAAAAGGCTTTGACTTCGTTGAAAATCAAAATGCGGCATATGTGTTTTTATATCACTGTATCTCTGAAGGAGACCAACTGTCGTTTAATCTCGGATGTAATGCCTGATAAAGCAGCATTTGTGTGCTCAATGCTGCTTTTTGTACAGCCATTACCGGGGAAAACTCTTATTTCTTTCTGTTTCGTGCATGCGCAATAATGTTTATGTTGTTGCCATTGAAGCAGTCTATAAAGAACCTTTTGTGTAATGGAAAGATACCATGGATGTTAAAGGTTCTTCATGGAACCATAGATGCCAAAAAAAGAACCTTTACTTTTAAGAATGTGTAGATTTTCTACTTTGTGTTTTTTTTTTTCAAAAATATCTGCTCATTCATTCTGCAGTGATCAGTGCAAAGGGAGTTTCCTCAAACTAAACTCACACCTTGTAATTATGGTTGATTCTTCCACTGAACCGGTTGTGTTGCAGATGGTTCTGCGGGCAGGTCTGTGTTGCACCCTCCTGGCACTCGTTCTGCTGCACCTCGCCCACCCGGTAGCCATGATGACCCCGACAGTCCCTCTCAGCAGGCCTCTCCTCCAGAGTCTGGCCGTTCCCAGAGACCGTCCCTGCCTGATCTCTCCCGTTCCCCCGGTGGAGGCAGCAGCCCGTCTACAGGCATGAAGCACAGCTCTTCTGCCCCACCTCCGCCACCCCCCATGTCTCGGCGTGGAAACGCTCCTCCTGCCCCACCGCAGAAAGCCACAGCGCCCTTGTACAATCGCGAAAAGCCACTTCCGCCGACTCCAGGGCAGCGAGGACCCTCTCCAGCGCCGGTACGTGAAAACGCACCACCTCCACCAGTGAAACCTCCTCCGTCACCTGCAAGCAGCCGCTCGTCTTCATCCTCCTCTTCCTCTCTGGCCCCGCCGCCGCCCCCTTACCGTCAGCAGTCTGGGGTTTCCAATGGCCCCTCCAGTCCTGTGAATGAGGCAGCCCCCGAACTGCCCCAGAGACATAACTCACTCAGCAAGAAGCCTTCAGCAGGTGGACACACACCGACACGCGGACATGCGCCACCTCCACCACCGTCACCCACCCCACAGGCCGCCAGACCCCCTCCTCCAGCACGAGAGCCCCCGGGACGAGGAGCAGGTGAGCTCTATTGTCTGTGACATTTATCTAATTTACTAAAATGAATTCTTTTCTTTTAAAACACACTGCTGTTTAAAATGTGGATGTGTAAGATTTTTTGATTTTTAAAAAAGTGTCTTCTGCTCACCAAGGCTGCATTTATATGATCAGATCTACAGTAAAAACTGTAATATTGTGAAATATTATTACAGTTTTAAATGAACTGTTTCCTACTATAATATATTATAAAATATAATTTATTCCTGTATTGCAAAGCCAAATTTTTAGCATCATTACTCCAGTCTTCAGTGTCACATGATCCCTCAGAAATCATTCTAGTATGCTGATTTGAAGATGTATCAATGTTGAAAACCGTTTTTCTGCTTAAAAAATATTATTTGTGAAAACCTTGATACAATTATTTTTCAGGATTCTTTGATAAATAGAAAGTTCAAAAGAATAGCTTTTATAAAATATAAATCTTTTGTAACTTCATAAATGCCTTTACTGTCACTTTTGGTCAATTCAATGCATCTTTGCTGAGTAAAAGTATTAATTTTGTTCAAAAAACAAAAAAGACAACTTATTGACCCCAAACTTTTAAACCATAGTTTGTTTCTAGGTTCATTTTTTTAAAAGAATAGTTCACACAAAAACTTTGTGTCATTATTTACTATTTAATTTCTGTTTAGCACACAAGGAATTGTGAAGTTGCTCTTTTTCATACATCTGTCATTGTAACCACATCTCTCAATTTCCTTAAATAACACCACAAAAGCACTTTAGATGTAGTCATTGTGATTCATCTGCTTTATTCTGAGTCGTGATCATTTTTGTGTGAGTAACAGATTGAAATTTAAGCCTTTATTCACATAAATTCATCATAACTTCAAAAAAGTTGGAAGGGATAACAAAAACTGCATGTCAACCCCAGATTAAACCTCACACAAAGCTGTCATATGTAGTTGAACTATGGTGCATGAGAAATATAATTTTTAATGATTTGTCTATTGATGTTTGTCTTTTAGTTATTTGCTGGTTGTTTCAATATGACTTCTTTCTTCTACTAGCTCCTCCAGTCCCTGGGCAGCCTTCACGAAATGGTCGGGATGCTCCTCCGCCACCTCCACCTCCTTCCCGGACACATGGCACTACCTCGGATGTCCCGAGCCGAGGCAAGCCCCCTCCTCCCCCCTCCCGTACACCAGCCGGACCCCCGCCCCCTCCCCCGCCCATCCGCAATGGACACACTTCCATTTCCCGTTCCTTTGTAGGTGAGTCCTTCAAGCTCACTCTCACCCTGCACCTGCCCTTGCATCCTCATTTCATCATCCTCCGTTCATATAGAGAGGGTGATGTTTTCTCCAAATTTAAATTTTGGCGCTGCACTCATCTCATAGGGCAAGAGATGGTTCTGTCATGTGAATGACAGAAACACTCTCTTTATTCTTGGGCTCTGGTATTGTGCAAAATAGGTCAGCATCTGGTAAACCTATTATAAACCTAAAAATATTCAGATTCATTTTCATATAAAAACAAGTTACTCATTTAATGAGTTCACAGGCATCCACAGTCGCAGCTGTTCCTGAGTCATCATATATTCAGTGCATGATGATGCTAACAAAATAATAGCATCAAATAATTAGACTTAATGGCTTTTTAGACAATCCAGTGACATTATTAGGCATGTGCTCACTCTAGGATCATCAGTAATGTAATTACGTTGTTTGTCAAGCCTCTTTGAAACTTTAATACAATCTCTATATGGGCGTTGTTATCAAATATTGGCATTTTATACATTTTTATGTATTTAGCAGCTATTTTTATCCAGAGTGACCAACATGCTTTAGCGTCACATGGACCTCGATTAAAAAAAGAAAGAAAATGGGTGTAATTTAGATTTGTTCACTAATGGAGATGGTTTTGTCCAGAGTTACATAAAAAATGAGGAAAGACGAGGCAGTTGGTTATAAGTGATCAAACCATAGTATTAGTGTTAAATGTTAAAGGTTTTTATCAGAGAATTTGCTGTGGAAAGGCTATTGCATAATTAAAACTGCACAATTAGCCTAAATCTTGTAGTTTTGTGAAATACAAGAGAAGTTACACATTTTTGTGAGAAGAAATTTCACAAAAATAAATGTGAGAAGACCTACGTTACTGTTCAAATGTCTGGGTTCAATAAGATTTTGAACATTCTAAGGCTGCATGCATTTGATCAAAAATACAGAAAAAACAGTAATGTCGTTAAGTATTATTTTAATTTTAGCCTTCAGTGTCATGTGATCCTTCAGATATCATTCTAACATGCTGATTTGCTGCTCAAGAAACATTTATTATCAATGTTGAAAACAGTCATGCTGTTTAATATTTTTTTGTGGAAGCCGTGATAGATGTTGTTTAGGATTCAGTTCAAACATCATGATAAATATCTGCTGTCACTTTTGATCAATTTAATGTGTCCTTGCTGATTAAAAAAAAAATCACACTGAACCCAAACTTTGCATGGTAGTATACATTATCATTTTCTGTTAAAAAAATGCTATACAAATTTCTTATTTTTATTTGTCTCTTCCAACAGATGATTTTGAGTCCAAGTATTCTTTTCATCCTCTGGATGACTTCCCTGCTCCAGAAGAGTATAGACACTTCACTAAGATATACCCAAGCAAAGCTAACAGAGGTAAGTGAACAGTTCAATCTAGCAGTTTGGTTCAGAACCACATAAGCTTCAACAAATACATGTAATGCATCTCACTGTGAGCACAAAGCCTCTTTTGATCACTTGTATGCTTTCTTGAGCTTGCGTAAAGACAGAGCTGCTGCTTGCTTTTCATCTTCAGTAGCTTTATCACACGAGTCTGCTGAATGCTTTTGTTTGATGATTTGGTACTGGTACGATATCAACAGTGATTTTTGCACTCGAACTCATACGTGTCTCTGTTTGTTTGGCAGTAATGAGAGGAGCCCCTCCTTTGCCGCCTGTTGGGAGGTAAACACTGTGACCGGTTGCTCGGGCTGCATCGGCGACGAGGGTTCTTCACACAGACCCATACGCTTATAAACAGACAATCTCACATGCACATCTAAAGACACAAAGCCTGCACCTTATTAACAGCCATTCTCCCATCGGATAACATTCCTCTACATTCAAGCAAGCTCCATCGTATCACTTTTGTCCGGTGCGGAAGGTCGGCTTCGCTCAGAAAAGAGCGAGATGAAGGAAAGCATTGCATTCCATCATCAATAAAGGCCAACTTTATTTTATTATTTTCCCTTGTACCTTGATAGCATCGCACATTTGGTTGGATGTGCATCGAGAGCTAGAAGTGGCCTTCGGAGCCTGCATGTAGGTAAAGCGTAGCTCTTGAGACGGGAAGCGGAGAGCATGTCCCTGGAAAATGTCTTAACTACTACGTCAGGCAACGTGTTCAATGATTTGTTGTTGGTTTTTCCTCTCAGTCGCTACCCCATGTTATGCACTGTGAATAATCACTCGGAGCAGAAGGCGTCTGAGTGTGAGCTGAACTGTAAAAACTGTTAGCTTTAGATGTTTTTGTCTTTTGTCCTGGTCGTGCCCCTTTCAGGGAACAGCCATTATCTTTAAGTTCTCTCAGGGGGTTTGTTGGACTTCATTACCCTCCGGTAAGTTTGTGAGTGAAAGGTCCGAAAGTGCCAACAGATGCTCTGCCATTAATAAAATAGCATGGCTCGTTCAGTCGCAACACATCCTCCTTTGGGAAAGTAGTAGTTTGATTGCCTTTTATCGTTTGTTCTAAAGATGGACCATGGAATTTTTTTCAAGTTTGGAGTTGTCGCCCTGCAATACTCCTCTCACTTTGTGCCGCATTGTGAATCCTGGCTTTGCTGTCATTTTACCGTTACAGGACAGCATGGCAAAGCTGCTTGCGTTATGTTTGTGATCTGGTTGAAAGCAGGCCTTGTCCACATGCTGCCTACGGACTGGTTTTGTAGGGCAGCTTTGTGTCAAAGAAAGCCTTTGATGGTGCATTTTAACAGTGTATGAACTTGATCTAGGATTTTCATCACTTTGCAAAAATCAAGTTCAGTGCATGCTGCTTTTTTGGGACAGACCTCCAATATAAACGTTGGGTAAATTTGCATGTAAAGCCGCAAAATTGCTTTCTGTATTGCTTCATTTTCTTCTGTTTTTTTAACAATGCATCTGCTCTTTGGATGACAGGACCGTAACCAAGGGTTCTGGAACGGTTCTCTTAGACTATATAGTATTGCTGCAGAAATGTGGTACCTAGTCATTTCATTACCAGTCATGTTCATCTAGTGATGTTTGCAGCACTGATAACCACATCCCAGTTTATCCACAGCTTGTTCAGTGTCATATTGTTAGATCTTCCTGTTTGTACGTTCATGTTTACTCTCCAGAGAATAGACTGCATTTCAGATCTGCAGAAGAGCAAACTTTTTCATAAATGGAGTGTAGATTAGATGGACAGTTGTGACCCCCCCCCCCTCTTTGTTGTTCTGCCTTACATTTACTGATTAACGTGTCGGTACGGGATTTGTAAAAAAAGAGAAAAATAAACAGTGTATTTACAGTACATAGAGAGATATGGTAGCGATAGTTATTAATCTATTTTTAAGTTGTAAAAAGCTTGTAATATAGTAAATAATTTCAGGCAAACATTGGATTCAAATGAAGTCTCGGACTAATCGTTACTTGATGGAATGTCCTCGCACATGAATATGGCTGAGGATGTTTTCTTAGACTAATACTTGTCTTTAATCACCTACTGTCTGCCAGCAGGTGTCAGTGAACATGTCTTTAGAGGAGCATAACTTACTCACATTGAGAGAGAGGACTATCATTGTCACCATTCCATGCTTAACTAAAGCCTGTCCACACCTGTTGAAATAAAGCTGAGGAAAAAACATGGCCTAAGAATGTGTCATTTGTCAGGAGCAGAATTTGACGTAATAGAAGTTTTGCCAGTCTTACTGAATAAAAGATTAAAAAAAAAAAAAATAAACAATTTATATAAATGATCTGGGTAATCTCAACCCTGGTTGTGCCTCCAACAGATTCATCATCTGCTGTCAACCTGCATGTTTGGGTGAGAGAAATGTAAAGTTTGAGATATTACTCAACATCCCTGCTGGAAAAATAAAAAGTGATGGTTTTAATGGTAATAATGGAAATTGTAATTGTCCCTGTTGGTTGTTGCCTTCTATTGGTGGCATGTTAAAACCACTAAAACACTGCAACAATTAGTAAGTGCCCACCTTATTTTTCACCGCAGAAGTGTTAAACGGTAAAACTACTTGTGATACAAATCAGTGTGTTTATGATTATGATAATATATTAAAATGTATTGATATCAGTTAGCAGTATTAAGTGGCATAGCGGACAGCTGACATAAAGTTATTGGCTGCTCCCGCCTTTTGTGACAAATGAATAAGATAGGCTAGGCTATGTAACGTTAGACAACTGCTGCTATATTTGCAGAGAGAAGCTCTGATTAGATTTGTATTATAAAGGAAATATTCCAAAAATGCATCTGGTTGGTGTTAAGAATGGGTGGTGCGCACTTAATTGTTTCAAGAGAGCAAAAGAATAGAACAAAAAGCACAAGCTATGCAATAATTCAGTAACTGACATGAGGTTATAATTATGAAGTTAAAATTATGCCTAAGGCTTTTCATAAGAGGTTTGTGAAACCGACTGTGCTTTTAAAACTTTTTTTTTTTAATGTGTAAAATAAAAGGCGTTGAGTGAGAACAACTGTTAGGCCTACATTATAGGCTACTCTTCTACATTCGTCTATTACTCAGCTTATTTACTAGACTCATTTTTACCTCGCCTATAGGCTACCATGCAATTTGTTGGCTCTATGACAGATTGCTTGTGATGTTCCTCATTTGTAAGTCACTGAATAAATAAAAGCGTCTGCTAAATGCATAAATATAATTTAACCTGGGGAGCACATTGTCTTTACTAAAGAAGCAAGTGTTTTATTCGTACGTTTAAAAAAAAACACATTTTAATATCCAAAAATCTTATGCTAAATGTGCAAAGCGTCATCTTCAGCGCCTCACCAGACAAGTGAGTCAAACATGCTGTTAAAGGCTTCTTATGGACGCACCTGAGTCTAATACATTTTGATGCTTTCGACTCTTCCAAGAGGTAAGTCAACGTATTTTTTTTTTTCTGTTGAAATAGAAAATACATATAGGAAAATATGATGATAATTGAAGTTTAATAAACAAATATGGGCTACATGTGACCTGAGTTGTGTTTTTATTGAAAGACAAACGAAAGGCCAGCTGGATTTAGTGTTATTGAAATTGCCATCTAAAAGGATGTTACAGCATCTTGATCAACTCTTGGCTATATTTGACATCAAACCCGAAAACAATATTGCATTTTAGTTTTTTTTTTGTTTTGTTTTGTTTTTTAGTTAAATGCCTGAAACAAGGTCTGTGGTTAACAAACTTAAGATACATCTTATTCTATGACACAAAATAATACCCCTTGTGATGTTTTTTTTTTTTAAGTTTTACTTGTCTTCAAAAGGCTGTTGCAAACAAGAGTGGTTAAGTGGGACTACAGAGGTTGATAGGGGCATTCAGATAAACTCACTAGTCTATTTTATAGCCTCATTTGTAATCACACTCTTGCAATCTATTCCAACTTTCAGGGAATATTTTTTAAACAAAGACTGAAAGGGCTGTCGGAAGCTTAATGGCGGTGGCGTTGAAGTCGTGACTGTGGTGTAGTTCATTTATTATAGCCTACATTTAGTTTTTACTATTTTATATAGGCCTTTAAAATTCATAAAAGATGTATTCATTTGTGAAGATTATCGTGATGGACAAAACACGTAAGAATCATAAACTTGGTTACAGATCTTATTTTCTGCAGTAATCCAAAAGCCAGTGGAACCATCCTATTGGGTTTTTGTGGATGGAACCATAGATATGTATGCCATCTCTTGCCGTGATGCCATCTTCAGGGATGGCCTATAAAAATACATCATCACTGCAGCACTCTATTTAGACTGGAGCATTTGTTAAACTTTTGTCTTCTCTAAGAGCAAATACAGTTCATGTAATGTAAGTGGTTAACCACAGAAAGACACCAAAAAATCTCCACAGAAACAGAAATGTTAAGTAATTCAGGTTTGACTGGATCATGTTGGTTTATGTGACTAACCTGCATAAACCGGGAACTTTATATAACTTTATAATAAAGTGATCCATATGTCTATTGATTTTTCTGCTGACTGATGCTTGCCATGCTGATATTCGGGGGGAAAACAGCCTAGTCCTGAATGTGATATTGGTTATAAAAGTTAAGTAGAGATAAAGATAAATGGAGTAACTTAACATTTTAGTTTGTCTGTATTGCTCTGGCAATGAAAATAGTTTAAAACAAAGGCCAACAACATTGACTGCTGTGTCTCTCCACATCTGAATGAAACTGCTTTTTGAACGAATCTGTTGTGTCAATGATTCAGTCCCTCATTCATACTTCTTTTGTTCCTGAATGAATCAGCGTTTCTGAATGAATCAGTTGAACGAATAATTAATCTCACTTAACGACAGTCACTTGCCACCACCTACTGGCGTAATGATGTAGCACAGTCTGAGGAAATAGTCGAGGCGTCTAGTGTGCATCACAGAGAAAAGAGACCATTTTGGACAGTTCAGTTTTGGTCACAAGATGGTAGATTTGCAGAGAAGTACCATAAAAAATAATAATAATACAGGAATTCAATTCAAGTTCAACTATATTATTTAATATAGTTTTCATGACTGAACTTGTAATTTTACAGGTAGGATCAAGTAACAATATCTCCAACAGCACATTTTTATTTTTTAAAGTGATAAGCTAGAATTTAGTCTGAAACATACATTAATTTATTCGTTCTCAAAATGTATTGGTGCTACTCTCAACAACTTGTAAAGCGAATTTTGCATCCGATGACTCCTTTAAAGTTTGTAGCCTACATATAACTGCTTGATCAGGTCATATAATTCCACATATTCTCTCATACACCAACTAAGCATATTAGTATTGAGTTATGTCTACTCAGGTATGCAAACAAACAGATGGATTTTCTTTAAAGAAAAAAGTAGAAGGGAAGTGAAGACTGGGCAGGAGAGTCTACAAGGACTTTCTTTCTTAGGTTCCCATCTGACAAAACCTGGCTTTCAAAACTAGATCGTTTAAAAGTCAAGTCTGAAACTGTATTTTTAAATGAATGCCAAAGGTCACAGCTTCCTCGTGAAACTTGTTTGAATAGTAAGAGAACCGTTTCTTTTGTTGTTTTGTTTTTTGTTTCATGCTTTACTGAGGCTATCACAACACGAGAAAACAAGCCATTTTAGATATGGAGATTGCTGCCTCGATGAAATACTATGGAGCATGAACCGACAAGTTATGTGGGTTTACAAAGGGCTTACAAAGGACATATCCATTTGTTTGGGGTTTTAACAAATTCATGTTTTATTTTTTTAATTAAAAAAAGAAGGTTTTCTTTCACTAAACATACTTCTCATTTTTAAAATAGCACCTAGAAAATGAATATAAGCTAGAACAGAGGTCTTCAACCCTGCTCCTGGCGACCCACTCTCCTGGAAAGTTTATTTCCAGCTGGCTTCAGCACACCTGCCTGCAATTTTCAAGCAGTCTTGAGGAGC
>JAUZSZ010000132.1:27745218-27756650 GCA_034780575.1 Labeobarbus marequensis
CAATTTCGCTGAAAAACTGTGGTATGTCGTTGTCCGCAAAAAATGATTTGTTTTCTGCTTCTCAGTTCACGCATGTTGGATCTTGCCTTACTCTTAAAATACAATAAGTATGGCTCACTATGAGACACAAGAAGCGATGAGGGGTTAAAAAAAGTGTAGCAAAACACGTCAAAGGTGCAAGAAGCTTAAAGCCTGCATCTGATCTCCAAGGCACGCTTTGCCACAAATGACCTTCCATCGACAGCTCAACGGAGCCTTCGGCTTCAAGTCAAGTCGGCCCCCCATATCTTCATTGCCTTGGGACTTCCGAGCATGCTGAACAGATCTTAGAATCTCGATGTTTCAGTGCCTTGTGGGTGCGTTTAGATCTCAAACACTTGACTGTCTCGTCACCCCATCGGTGCATTTCAGGGTGGATTTTGTTACCCAAAACAGAGCTCTTTCAAACTGACCTCTGAGACGTCAAGCCAGGGTGACCGGCCTGTCCGTTTAGGGTCAGGTGAAGGATTGAGAGGGTGATGGAGGCTGTATCATGTTTCTTGAGGAACAAAGGAAGCTGTCCACTTCAGTCAAGGGAAGACAGAGATCCAGATAATGGTAAACAGTCTAGCTGTCGACCTCTATCGTGTTCTTAAGATCGGGGTACGTTTGCACAGGAAGAACAATGGACATTTATAAACACATTGAGCTCGTGAAAGGGCCAAACCTTCAGGTTTAAGTCACTTGTGAGGGCAGTTTTTCCAGTTGCCTTGCCTTTTCAGATAAAAAAGACTGATAAATGGCTGAAGGGTTGGTCTTGAAGATACGCTCTGAGGAAGAGATGCACAATATCTGGTTACCCACATAATGGATTTGTGAGTGCAAGCAAATGCAGACAGACTGACAATACGTTCAGGCACATTCGAATGACACATATATTCCCCATTTGCCATTAAAATAAAACAATGGCAAGAGTAAAACAGGCTTCTATGGCAGAAAGCTTCCCACACCCAACGAACAGACATGAAAACAAGTTTTCCTGTGACAGCAGAGCCACTCCTTTGTTAGTCCTTCAGATCGAAGCATATCCCTCCTTTCTTTTAAGTATATCTTTGCGAAAGTGTACAGAGTGAAGTCAGGCACTTAATCAACACGTGCTGCCAAAACCGATACTGATATGCGATAAGGAAGCCTTTTGAAAGCCCGGAAGTATCATGCAGGAAAGTCAATAGCCTGAAGTCATTGCATAGAGCTTGCATGGAAAACAACAACAAATAAAGCTAAATAAATAATGTTAGTCTGCTGAACCAAAACAAAAGATGCTATGCACTTACCGGGTCACTTCACCGCCAGATCTCACTTTAATATGGAGATGGAATGCTAAAGAAAAAAAGAGAAAAAATCTAGTTATTGAAAGAAGGAAATAATTGCATCACGGACAGATTATATTATTGCGTCTAGAGAGAAATGAATAAAATAAGCTATTAAAATTATGAAAGAATGGGGTGTAGTCAGCATAGGTAAACACAGAAACAATGACTCTGCATAACTAAAATAAAACCTCATAAGTGACTGAAAACTCCACTTGCTATTATAGCATAAAGATACACAACATGCAAACTTTGGAGAAAAGTCTATTTTAAATTAGCTCTATTTTTATTGATTCATTTCAGCATTCAGTGAAATGTAACTATACTACCATTCAAAAGTTTGCGGTTGGTAAGATTGTTTAAATGTTCTTGAATAAAAGTCTCTTCTGTTCACCAAAAGACTCATTTACTGTATTTGATCAAAAAATACAGTAAAAACTTAAAATATTAAAAACATTAATATTATAAAATATTATTACAATTTAAAATAACTGTTCTCTATTTTAATATATTTTAAAATTCAATTTATTCCTGTGATGGAAAAGCTGAATTTTCAGCAGCCAATATGGTAAAAATCAAGATAATTTCAGGATTTTTTCTGTTCTTTGAATAGAACGTTTCATGGAATAACATTCATTAGAAATAGAAATGTCTTTACTGTCACTTTTGATCAGTTGAAACCATCTTTCCTTTTACTGACCTCTGACTATTGAACAGTAATGTATATTTGTCTGCCCATTTTGCATTTGTGTTTTCAATGAACTCTTTGAGTGCATGAAGTATGAATTCAAATGAAATAAGGTAACTTAGAAGAAAGCATAAGTTTGGAGTGCACACATGACGCCTGGGTAGTGTTGTTATGTAGGCAGCTCACAAGGTTTTGGAACACGGACAATGTTATTCGCTTGCATAGAATGTTGCACAAGCATTAAAAACCTGTTAGTTGCAAACAAACTACCCATATTATGTTCTTCTTCTGGTAATGTAATTACAGAGTGAACCATATATTCTTGCAAAATAAATTTCTGTTCCAGTGACAAAAAAATATCTGAAAAATCCGTGTTATGACAAATAGGTCAAGCCCTCATAGCGTTAGTGAGACTTCATTGACATGCACGACAGATAACAGAGCGAAATAAGCAACAAGACAGACAGTTGTGCAAGGCTGAAACTGCTGCAGAAATGCTCACAAGGGTAAGACAGTGAGACGTGTGTGGACATGACTGACATTCCACCGATATTCCTCAGTGATCACCTTTTAATTCTCCTTCTGATTTCTTCATCGAGATACACCAGAGATTCGGATTAAAAGATAATTATACAGCAGGTAAATGTAGGTAATCATGTCATTTCATTATTTTTTTTATTCACGTGAATAGAAAAGTCAGTCAAACAGACTGACAGCTAGTCAAAAGAAAATTAATGCTGAGAAAAGAAAAAAAGAAGAGATGTTCTTCACAAATTTATGTATTTATACACTTACAACATGTAAGTACATATTTACTTATGTACTTATTTATCTGTTGTCAAAAACATGTAATCCACAGGTGGTCTAAGAGAAAAAATAAACTAAGGTTGTACGTTATCTATGCCACAAATCAGAAAACAAATGAAGGCGGCCTTCACTCCCTCCCTCCCAGGATGCATTTGTCACAGATGAAAAACTCAAATCGCAACTTCCAGTTAAAAATCTGATACATTTTGCTAGTAAAACTCTTTAGATCTTGATTCAAACGTATCTAAATATTGACAAAGAAATGCAATATACTATGGACGAAAAATTAGGTCTCTAATGTGAGAGTTGGTTTTGCATGCACTGTGTGTGTGTGTATTTGTATTTCTGTGAGTCGTGCTAATTTCTTATCAAATAAACATCTCTCTGTTAGACTAATCAGTTTCATTTGCATATGATATCCCTCAAAGCTTATTTTTGCATTTCCAGTATTTCCTGTCCTTTCCATTTGCTACATATGCTATCAAAATCCATTTAGGTAGGAACACAAGCCTTCTATGAAATGATAAGTACTGAAGCTCTTCTTGTAGCGATTAGACGTTTGACTAAACAAGACTGATTTTTCCGTGCACTATCATCTATAGATAAAATCAATGTCAAACTTTTTTCCAGACTAAATTTAAAAACAAAGTCCTCTTTATCTCTCAGCACGAGATAGAAATGTAACCTGCTGTCTGCTTCCAGAGACAAGCGTAGAAGGGTTGGGTGTGGAAGGCTTGGCAAACAGACCTCACCATTTGCAGTATTTGGCGGTAAAATGTTTGAAGAAGGGAAGAGAGTAGAGGAGAAGAGAGAACCATTGATTTTAGAGCACAAAGGCAATAAAATGATCTTAGAAACATCCATAGAAGAACAGTAAACCCCAAAATAAAAATGCTGTCATTATTTAGCTTGATGATATTCCAAACATTCCGAATACGCAGTTGCGGAACACAAAAGATCAAAAATATCAGAACTTTCAGATATGGAATATAGAGTGTGAGTCATTCAAGTCAACTACTTTTTGTTGTTTTTCTGTTTGGGTTTGAAACAGGTTTTGGAACGACATGTGACTGAGTAAATAATGACAGATTTTTCATTTTCATGTAAACTATTCCATCAACAGCCCATACTCTTTAAAGGTTTGGATCAGTAAGATTTTGGGGGAAATAAATTCTTACTTTTATTCAGCAAGGACACATTAAATTGTTCGAAAGAGAGTAAAGATATTTATAATTTTATAAATGATTAGTATTTTAAAAAATGCTGCTTTTTTTTAACCTTCTATTCCAATGAATCCTGAACAACAACAAAAAAATAAAAATGTATCATGGTTTGCACAAAAATAACATTGAAAATAATAATAATAATAATGTTTCTTGGGCAGCAAATCAGCATATTAGAATGATTTCTGAAGGACTGTGTGGCACTGAAGACTGGAGTAATGATGCATCACAGTAATAAATTACATTTTAAAATATATTCAAATAGAAAACATTTCACAATATTACTGTTTTTACTACATTTTTCTTAAATAAATGCAGCTTTGATTAGCATAAGAGAAAAATCTTACAGACCCCAAGCTTTTGAACGATACTGATGAATAAGTGTGATTACATTATCAAATACAAGTGCTTAACAAAATTCTGAGTTACATACCACAGACAAGACTGAACAATATTGCCACATTATTAAGGCTGTGTCATCACACTAACACCACTGTAAAAGACCGGCGTTACAAAAGAACAATAATGCAGTGTTTCCTGAATAAATGACTTCATTTCATTTTAAACTGCCCCTTTGGCAAATCAAAGTAACTAGAATGGAATCAGGAAGTGGCAGAACGCATAATATCCTCTCTGACAACAATATCTTACAACACATGTGGGCTGTCTGAAGGTTTACTGATTGACATTGTCATGTATCATGTTACCGAAACCACCCCCGTATCCTGTGAGGTCAAAATGTTAAGTGGTGAAGTTATTTGCATAATGTCATTGCCTAATTATTAGGTTTAAATGTCTGAGGATGCAAAAAATGAGAGGAACGGGACAGGGGCGACATGGAGAGTAAAGATCTACAGAAGCTGTGAATGTGAAGAGAAAGACAACTGACAGCTTCTGAGGCTTAAAGGTGATTATCATACAGAATCACTTCAAATCAAACCTACATTTATATGCACTGGATTCATGAATGTGAAGGGAGGGTAGAAGAATGAATTTTAGACTCACTCTGTGCTTGACTTTTTCTTGCGCTTTATAATACAAGCAATGATGATCACGGCCACAAGCACGGCAATTACAATCCCAGCAATTGCTCCACCAGACAGGCCCTCATCTACCGCACCGACCTCTGCAAAACAGGAGGTGTTCAGATTATAGACCAAACACACACACACACACACACAACAAATGAAAATCACATACTGTATCTAAACACATAAACAGGGCCTAAAACTATCTTTCTGCTACACCTGCCAATGGCTTGTGACTTGAGAAAATTTGCTGGCCATAATTTTTTTTACCATCCTATGAAATTATGTGTGCATTATTTTATTAAGAAAACAGGCCAAAATTGGGGAACTTAATTGCAGTTATTATAATTATTTTAACCAAATTAAAATAATTAAACAAATTAATAAAGAAACATCATTATAATAATGAACTGTAAAGTATTTCAAAATAATTTAAATTTATATAAATTATTATTTCTAATATCATTATTATTAATAATAATTATTATTGACATTAAATAAACATTTTACTTAATATTCACTCTAAATAAAACAGTTAATTTTATCAAATAATGACAAATAATTCTGTTAATCTGGCACAATACAAGCCATTATTCTCAAATTGGACAAATATTGGCCGATTAATCGGCTTGGCGACATATGTTGGTCTAAATCTAGATATGAATTACCACTCAAATTCGATATTAATCGGTACTGGCACACTTAGTGGCCTTTGCCAATAATGTCATAATCACTTAACACTGGATAAATACTACTTATATAATATTAAAATAATAAATGCAATATATAATAATACTATATTAACAATTTATAATCTCATAGAATTAAACTACTATAATATAATAGGATGCAAATTAATGGGAAACATAAATATTAACTTAAGATTTAATTAATAAGTCTTGCCAATATATCAGTATTTGAATTACAAAAATGATATACCGATAATACCTTTACCGATAATCTTAAAATGCCAAGATGTGGAATTTATGTTTTGTGATCTGAGAATGGGAGTGAATTCTTGAACTGCCACGTTTACCTGTGACTGCGAGTTTATGCGTCGTTGTTTTCGTCATTCCTGTGATGGGGTTGAATGCCTCGCAGGTGTACGTGCCACTATCCATGACTCTGGCCTTGTCAATAATAATGTCTGCCTTGCTGACGTTCATTGCTGTACCATTGAGCTTCCATGAGAATATACTGGGAGGAACAGAATCTGCAGAGCATTTTAATTCTGCAGGTTCTTCAAACTTTACTGCGTTGTTCCCTTTAACATTCACACTTTCTGGACCATCTGAGGGACATCAGAAAGATCGGCTCAGTTAGGATCGACGCATTTACATCAGAGTAATGCAAACAAACAATCGGTAACAATACAAGCAGAAAGGAAACCACCACCATTTACAAACAAGATAGGCTAATGTTTAAACAAGACAACAAAAGAGAAGTGATACACGAATCACTGTGTCCTAAGCAGACATTTCACGTGTCTCTGTCCTCCAAAGTGACAAAACCTCAGTCAATGTTCATGCACAGTTTTCAGCAATGGATATAACAGGTGGATTTCTGATCAATAAGATTTCAGTGACACAATGTGGAAAACCTATATAATACTGAGTTGGAAATCTTGCAATCTTGTAAAAATAAATATCTAAAATGTAAATCAAATTACATTTATTTAATATAAAATTAAATATCTTGTCACTGTTTAGTACAAAAGCTGAAAAAATATAATGGAAGACATTAAATTTATAGTTTTAAACTTGTAGTTTTAACATCATGTCTGGTTGGGTCACAGTGAACTTTAATTATTGTTACGTAAAACCCCTTCTTAAGTTAACTGCGGTATGAACAGCTCACATAAACAACATTTCAATGAATCTCTCCTCTCTTGGATACTTACAGTTGATCACCATCACAAAAGTGCTTTCGTCTTTGTTGACTTTGTTCTTCAGTTGGCACTTGTAGCTGCCAGCATCCTCTTTAACAACTTTAACGATGGTCAGAGTTTTCTTGTCAGCTGAGAGAATTATACGTTCACCAGAAGTCACAGGTTTGCTTTCCTTTATCCATTCCACGCTTTCGGTTTTTCCAGCGGCTGCTGAGCAGGTGATGTTGACCGTGCTGTTGCCAGCGATGAGAAGTGATGAGGAGCTGGAGATATTTGTTCCAGATAAGGCCTCTAGCAGAACACAGCAGAAGAGAAGACAAGTAATAAGTGATGCTTTCAGAATATGGACCCTCATTACAAGGTGAGAAAAAAGTTCAAAAAAGTTCACCAAGGCTGCATTTATTTGACTAAAAATACAGTAAAACAGTAATACTGGGACAAATTATAATAAGTTCAAATAACTGTGTGCTTTTTGACTACGTTTTAAATTGTAGTTTATTCCTGTGATGCAAAGCTGAATTTTCAGCATCATTACGCCAGTCTCCAGTGTCACAATCCTTTAGAAATTATTCTAAATGCTGGTCTGCTGCTCAAGAAACATTTCCTATTTTTTATGAAAACAGATATTCTGCTTAATATTTTTGTGGAAAACTGTGTTTTAGGTGCCTTTGATGAATATAAAAATCAAAAGAAGAGCATTTGTTTGAAATAGAAATCTTTTACTGTCACTTTTGAACAATTTAATGAACCCATGCTGAATAAAAGTATAAATTTTTTTCAAACGAGAAAAAAAAAAATCCTTACTGTGAACTTTTGAATAGTACTATAAACGACACATAACTGGGACCACACAACTGGAATTGGTCATTTTAAATTTCATTTAGATGGTGGCTTTCTTTTTAAGCGGGTGAGTCTTGCTTAAAAAAAAAGCATGCAAAAGACAATCCTGACCGGGATTTCTAAATTACCTTTGCTTTACCATTGGTTTCAAACCTGCTGAAGTTAATGACTGTAAAGTAGTTTGACCAATAGCGTGCAGGCATTCTACAAAATCGACCAATTGTGGCCTGCGAGAAGGCGGGATCTACAAAGCATGCGTACATATAATGTATGAGCACTGTAGAGAGCACGTCAATAACAATTTTGGCAATTTAGAAATCCCTGCCAGGTCGTGTGTGCAAAAAACAAGATCTATGGTCACCCTAAATTCTGGCCGTGTGAGATAATCTCTCAAAAGCTTCATTAACCACAGCATTTACTTTTGACCATCGCCTTCTTCTCTGGCACTATTCTCTTGTTTGTTCAGACATCATTACTGTGGAATGTACCAGTCTGATTCAGACTCATTGCATTCACCAAATACCTGCAACTCTACCGCTCAGCACACACCGTCTTCCACATCACCGCCTGTGTTTTTAGTTTCGGGTAAGACGCATCAAACAGCTGCAAATTAACTCTCTCAAATCATCTCGAAAAAATGCATTTAAGAAATGCATTTGTACCCCATAAGATATTAGATGTCGTTAAATCTGTTTTGCATGAACAGTTTGCATTAAAATTTTATACAAAATCAATGAAGACACCAAAACGCATTACGGTTACAGCTGCACTGACAGATCACTCCGATATTCTGTGAGTGAAACCTTAGCCGAGCAGTACCTGCCCAAACTGTATGTGACGTCAGACAGTTTGTATTCTGCTTTCTTTAGTGTGCGGGTTTCTCACACACATGGAAACACCTTAGGGGAAGGCACTGTTCTTTACAAAAGCAACAGAGCCTGAGACCACAGGTTCAGAAGCCATGTACAATCAGCCTGCCCCCAATCAAAGAAAGCAGAACATTCCTGAAACTTCTACCCACTAACATGAGCCGAGGCAGACCTCAGAGCAAAGCAGACGAACAGGTTCATCTTTTAAAAGCACTTGTAAACCAGGAAGCCATTCTGAATAAGAAGAAATAGAACAGCTGTTGCTTGGTGATATATATATAAAAACCATTGTTCCCCCGCAAATGACAATTCTATCTTAATGTCATTCCAACCTTGTATGACTTTCTTTTTTTTAGCGTAACAAAGGACAAATCCTGAAGAGGTACCAGCTGATTTTTTTTACATGCAATTACAATTTCAATTAATGAAAACGCATCTTCAAAATATAATAAAAGCAGTTCATATGACTTATGCACTATATTCTAAATCTTAATCTCCTTAATCCGTTCCTCACTTAAAGTTATGGTAGGATTTCGGAAGATTTGGAACTTAGTGCATGAGTCTTATTTTTATGCTGTCTTTGTGTCCTTTTTGAAGTTGGAAAGCCTCGGTTCCCACTCATAATTGCATTGGAGATGTGCAACCTGCAGCAATTCACCTATTGTGTTCCAGGGAAGGAAGTCACGCGGGACTGGGATAACATGAGTAAATAATTACTTTGATTCCCATTTCTAGGTAAATTAACCCTTCAACATTTACCAGAGATCTCAAATCTCATTTCAGTTTCGTTTCAATTGTCCTTTCGAGGCAAATATACTTGTTCCTCTTCCAGAGTACTTACATTTTTTTAAACCCTTATCTCACTTTGCAATGAAGCCACCATGGTAAAGTGTGTATATCTCTGTACTGCTCCACTGCTAATCAAAAGATTTCAACGGATGTCTTTACTTACTTACACTTCTAAAAACAATGGTGGTTCTATGCAGCACCATTCAGAAGGTTTAAACAAAAAGTCCTATCTCTTAACATGAACTATTTTTTTACTAGATTGTTCTTTAGAGTTATATTTTAAGGAAATATAGTTTAAAACATGTTACCTCAACTATATATAGCAAAAGGGCCTCTCAATATGCTTTTCTGAAATAAGCATATCCAAATTCTAGCTGGCTATTTTGAAAACATTTATTCAAATACAAAATATGCAAGAACATCATAGTTTGCATGATCAGTGATTTCCTAAAAACATTTATCATTATCAATTTGATTTGAGAATTTAAAAAAAAAACATTCTTATTGTTGATTATTGTAACTATTGGTTCTTATTGGAACCTATCTTTAATAGTGGACTGTATGTATTTGCATTTACTCAGACTGCAGTAATAGCAGTACTAGAGAAACAATGCACAACTGATGAAACTTCTGTTTGTATTCAAAGCATCTGTACATGACTTTAGGCTTCTGACTTACCCAGAACAGACACCACAGCGACCTGCGAGGAAACGTAGCGGTTGGTCTTTGCATTGTAGGCCACACAGCTATAGTTTCCACTGTTTTTTTCCTCTACATTGGTGAGGGTAATGTTGGCCGTGGTCTTCTGAGGCATCGCCTCCCCATTAAACATCCACTGGAGCTGAGCGGGAGGGTCAGACTGGGCTGAGCATGTGAAGGTTAAGTTAGAACCTTTCTTAAGGAATGAATCTGTTGGAGTCTGTGTCATGACAACTTTCTCTGGGCCATCTAGGCAGAAGGAAAAAACAAGAACAAAAAGAGGTGATGAAAAGGAGGCACAAGTGAAGGTTCATGAAAGGCAGCTATGTTTTATGGATTTTTGATCAATTTAAGATGAATCCCAATCCATTTTTTTAAGAAATACAATTCTAGTTTTTGACAACAAAAGCTCAACAAGAAATTTAAGAATTTGAGTTTTTTACTAGAAGAGAAACATCAAACATTGTGCCATGTTACGCCATTTCACATCTTCCATTTTATCAAGATACTGTTAATCCTATCTGTAAATGAGGAGGATGTATTTTGAGGATCAGGATGTGGTTATAGTTCAAATTTAGGCCAAAGAATCTTATTGTAGCTCAAAAAAATGTTTTTAGAAAGCACTGACAATCTAAGACTCAATAGATTATGCTGCAATGCATTTACTATATGACCAAACCATGCACTTGAGATTTGATCTGTAAATGCACGCATGCACAAACAGACACTATTTCAAAACATTCATCCTCTTCCTGCTGTTCACAGGCTCATTCACAACCCTATTTTATCTAAGCTCGGGCTGCATTTTTTCCTGCACCTGCAGCAGAACCTGTCTGAACTAGAAAGTCTCTTCTGATCTCTGCTATCATGTGTGCTTTCTAGTGCACACCATCTGCAGAGACAAAGAGTGCAGATAGCAAAAACCAAAGACAATCTCAACTTATCTCCACTAGCACCAGTGCTGCTGTGGTAAAATTGCAACTTTACTGCAAGTACTTGTACGCACAGAATTGTGTAAATTTATGTGGATCACAAAAAATCAGGGTTATTATGAAACACAATTCAGTGGTGCTTTTTTCAAATTTAGACCTTTTTCCAGCTTGAAAGACCTGATCAACCCTGGAAAGTATTGCCTAAACGTAAAAGGTTACAATCATATGGGCTTGATAGATAGATAGATTAGATTCAATTTATTGTCACATACACAATCATACAGAGTACAATATGCAGCGAAATTACTGTGCGACCACAG
>JAUZSZ010000132.1:27920145-27931851 GCA_034780575.1 Labeobarbus marequensis
TGATGCAAAGCTGAATTTTCAGCATCATTACTCTAGTCTTCAGTGTCACATGATCCTTCAGAAATCATTCTAATATACTGATTTGCTGCTCAAGAAACATTTCTTATTGTTATCAATGTTGAAAACAGTTATGCTACTTCAGATTTTGGTGGAAACTATGAGCTATTGTCATACTCCTAATAAAATATTAAGTTAAATAACTATTAAGCGAGGAAGTATGTTACGGTATTGGCAGAGGTATTGGATGTGGCATTGCACATTGGTTCATGCCAGTGGTTGTGGAGGATGATGGGTCGTGGTAGGAGTAGGTGCTGCTGAAGGGCAGATTTGGAAGCAAAGCGTTGTGTGCATGGCATACACAACACACAGAACAGAGGTTTCAGCCTGAAGTGAGAGAGCCAATGAAGGTCAAGCTCCTTTTTTGAGTCACACTGCGATGACCACATAGGTCACAACGCGACCTTACTATTCACCGAGCACCACCAGCCCTCTTCATCCCCTTGCCAAGTTGGTTGAGGTTTTTATCCTGCTATCGCCCTGCCATTTCTGACTGACCTTCACTGAATGCTCGCAAAACAGAAATGCAGTGAGGAAATAAAGATTCTGATTCAAATAACAGCTATAAAGACTTTTAAAAACCAATTCAATAGTTTTGAAGTGCATCACCAGATAAGCAGAGAACTAAGACCAAAATAACCATAAAAAAAAGAAAAGAACTGCATTTTAATTATAGAAAATTTTAATAATTGTAAATGGCTGTCCAAAACAAGACCAATAACTATCATTTTAACGATAATTTTATTATTTAAATTTTAATAATCATTCTGATTCTATAAAAATAGAATTCTATAAAAAAGTATATACTATAATGATAACGACAAAGAGGAATGATAATGTTGGAATCACAAAAACTAAAAGTGATATTAAAATTTTATTGATTAAAAATGTATATATTTAAAAAATATATATATTTCAACTAGTTGGCATTCATTTAGTTCAACTCAGTACTAAAATGTACCAAAAAAAAAGCTGAAATAAAATTCATAAACACTATATAGATATATTTTTTTTTAAAAATACTAAAAATGAAAACAGAAAATATAATAAAATGTATTCAACATATTCATAAAAAATAATAGTATGTCAGTGATACTAATTGAAACAGGACAATTTTCTCCAGCTAATGAACAATAAAAAACATTGACGGTCAATTAGAATCCACCCAACTTTAAAGACCTTGAGCATTTAAAGTGACAGACAGTAAAACTAATATAGTTATTGTTATAGTTATCGTTCTTGATGTAAACAAGCCTTAACTCTGATAATTTAATCCATCATTCATATTCGTAGCACAAACACTTCAGGAAGAGATGTTGATAAAAATGGCTTAGTAAGCATCACAAATAATTAATACTCTTTGAGTACCTTGAAAAGCACTCTATGTTATAAAATGTATTATTATTATTATTATTGACAATGTTTCCTCCAAACTGCATTTCAAGCCAGCCAAGATAACTACTCCAGACTAACTTTCAGAATAATTTCTCACAATACTCTGAAAGTTTCCTGACACCCAAGAGCACTGCACCATGCACAAACTTTCTTAATA
The DNA here is from genome assembly GCA_034780575.1 of Labeobarbus marequensis. Taxonomy (NCBI): domain Eukaryota; kingdom Metazoa; phylum Chordata; class Actinopteri; order Cypriniformes; family Cyprinidae; genus Labeobarbus; species Labeobarbus marequensis. Next base: position 27,921,755 of record JAUZSZ010000132.1, read on the forward strand.
ACAATAACAAAGCAGGACAGAAATGATGTACAGCAGCAGCTAACAGGACGAGCCGGAGAGGCAGTGGAGCTGTTTTCCAGACCCATCATGAGCTTTGGCAGTGGGTAGTGTGACGAGTGTTGCTGCGGGCCACAGGACGACTAGATGTGTTACGCTCTGCTACATCTCTTCTTCATCTCTCCCTCTGCCGCTGCTGCTCTGTGTTCATCGTTTTTTGGATGAGCAGGAGGAGAAGATCGCCGTTTATTAACACGATTCTGCCAAAAGCAGCCGAGGTGGAAATGTGGACAAAAGCAACTCAGTGAGAATGTAAAGTCGATGTGACGAATACACAAAGACAGGTAGAGGAAGACAGAGAGGAACTTTACAAACATGCGCATGGAGGTGGAAAGGAGGAACTCAGAATAAAACACACATGTGATGCAACAGCAGCGATAAAATTAATTCAGTTTGGCTTAGCAGCAGATGCACAAGAAAATCAGATAGATACTTCTACCGTGTGCCGTATCCCACATGAATAAATACAAACAAACCAAAATACATTCACAGGACGTGAATCATCATCTCCTCGGCCTCCAGGTGAAGCTCTTTAAATCCACAGTTAAAAGAATTTTTCACACAAAACGAAAACGGTGTCATTTATTCACCATATCGCTGTCTTTCCTCTATTTTGCATGTATTTACACTTTACTTTGAAGCCATTTTCAATTGGTAAATCTTACAATTAATTACAAAGAAATGTCAAGGTAGGGCTGCATGATTTTTTTTTTTTTTTTTGTGACCATCAGCTTCTCTTGCTTTATTAAGCATAATGGTCTGCAATATTTGGCCACTGGTTCTTTATCCTCAAAACATTTCATTTGCATTATTTTTTATTGGTATCAAGCCTCCAAAGCTTTTATAGTTGTAGTTGCCAGATTTCAAGGGTTTAAATCCCCCCAATAAGAGCTCCTTTTTTATAAATCAATACATATTCTGCCCAGTGGTTTGCTTAATCCCTCCAACTTGGCAACCTTGAGCATGCGCTCTCTCTATGTTACAGAAAAAGTTTAGTGATCTAAATTGAAAGATTCTACTCAAATAAAAGTGTAATATAGCCAGTCGGTTTTCTTTCACGCAGTTAGCTATACGAGCAAACCATGCGTGTTATAAATCTCTTGGTTTGTGCTTATGTGAAAGTGCAATAATTCTGATGAAATGTCCAAAAAAATTTAAATGACAACCGTGATTATATTTTTTAACTAAATGCTTAATCGTTTAACCATTAAGGAACACTGAATCAAATTCTGAAGTAGAAAGACCAAAATAGTATTTTCTTGTCCAATAATTGACAATGAATGAGCACTTTATCTAAAATGATCTTGATATGCTAGCTTTACATTTAAGTCATTGTTCTCTAAAAAAAATTCCATTCCTCTTCACTGTAATAGCATAAAAACAAGCACTGAATTGGTCTTCAAAAATGTCTCCTTTTGTTTCCCCACTTAAGAAATATCATCATACGCCATTTTCATTTGCGGCTGAACTATGCCTTTAAGGTATATGACTCATTACTAAGACATCAGGCCAAACTATTTTTTAATTCTCCCTCTTTCAATCTCACCCTCAGACTAACATGTTCCTTCTGACCTTGACATAAGAGCGAGTGCAGCAGTAGATGCTCGTAGCGAGGGAAGGATTTATCACAGAGCGCACTGGAATGAACAATGGTGTGTAACTCACCAAACCAATGCATCTTTAGTAGATATGTTAAAATTGCATTAGAAACTCTTTAAATCCCTTAAGGCCGACTGAACAAGCACAGAAACATACCAACAGAGAGGACATTGCTTAAATTTGCACCATGCACCAGTGTGTCAGTAGTCATTTTCAGAGCGCTATATATAAAATGCTTGAAGCTAAAGTAAATAATTAAACAAATCTTTTTGCAACTCTTGCATCAGCACAACAAAGATGTGGTTTGTACCATACCAATTATTCTGGGGAAACCATCTTAGGAAGGATTTTTTCACTCCAATTCAGCAGCTTTGGCTCGAAAGATAATGCACTGGACTCGTTTAATGGCTAATCACAAGTTCATTACGGCTCGCTCATTTAAGAAATTGACTATAAACCAGTTAGGATTATTTCTCATCGAGCAGCCCAACCGATCCTCCGGCTTGCCATTATTTCATAGACACAGGCTCTATTTTCTTCTCTTATTGCCCTTCAAAACACATCCACCAGAGGACACGGCCTCAGTGACACACACCCAGTGGTGGGCCACGGTACTGCACTGGTGAAAACAGAACCCTCTGCTATCAAAGTTAATGAGTCGTTTTGCTTGCGCTATTACTTCCGCTTGCACACCCTAATTTATGGGTGCTTGCCTGGCCTGCTGCAGTCCTGTCTGCATGGCCAGCCCTGCCAATGCTTATCTGCAGCGGCCAACTGAGTGTGTATGAGCGGAAGTTTGTGTGGGAGGTTGAAGGAGATGCATTGTGGGGCGAGCAGCGAGTTTAAACTCGATTAGACCTCAAATCTGTCGCAGGTTATTGGTGCCGTGTAACTAGGCCAAAGGAGGTTTGAGTCATGCTGGTCGAGTGATAAACCGCATTCGTGTACTGTGTTGGTAAACGAAAGGTTGCAAACCCTGCAAGCCACGAGATATAAAGATTGTGGTCTTGAGTAAAACTCTCAAAGGGATGTTTCCTCCAAAAACTGAAGCGTTTACTCACCCTTGTGTTGTTCTGAAAGAGTTTCTTTTGTACATGGAGATGTTTCGAAGAATGTGCAGAGACTGTAAAACAACAAAAGGGATAAAAAGCACCATTAAATGTAGTCCATAGAACTTTTGCACTATTAGTTTTATTTCGGAAAACTGTTACTTCACTACATTTCAAAGCATAATAATTTCATTTTAATTACATTAACATATTTGACATGCCAGTTTTTTAAAAGAATGCGAGGCTTTACAGTGACAAAATAAATGAACAATGTCCTTATAGATGAGTACTACTTTTGATAAGTTCACCACTGTTCAAAAGTCAATAAAATTTTATTTCAAAGAAAATTATGTTATTTAGCAAATGACACATTAAACTAATCAAAAGTGACAGTGTAATGTTACAAAAGATTTCTGTTACAAAAAAATACAAAATAAATAAAACGCTGATCTTTTGACCTTTCTATTCATCAAATACTCCTGATAATAATTTGTCACAGTCTCGACTGCAAAAAAAAAAAAAAAAATGTTTAGTAATAATAATAATAATAATAAGTTTCTTGAGCAGTAAATCAGCATATTAGAATGATTTCTGGAGGATCATGTGACACTGACAACAGGAGTAATGATGCTGAAAATTCAGCTTTGATCACAGAAATAAATTGCATTTTAAAATATATTCAAAAAGAAAAGGGTTATTTTAGAATAAATGATATTTTACTTTTTTAATCAAATAAATGCAGCTTTGGTGAGCATAGGAGACTTTTCAAAAACCCCAACTTTTGAAATATAGTGTACAGTCATAAGTGAATACTTAAAATGATTAAAATACTGTAGGTACTTTGAAGTATTGTCACACAGTCATCAGGATCTTTGTACTTTAAATCAAGTACTGGATTTGTGTTCATTTTCCACCACTGCTTCGACTGCAAGAACCTCAGATGACTACTGCTTGTGTCACAGCAACTGAAATCACTAGGAATGGCATTATCATTAGTATAATTTATGTGACTGATACGAGACCATAATTGACATTACTGACTGACCCCATACATGGGTAATGACACTCAATGCTATCACTCTCTGTAAGCCATTCTGCCAACAATGAAATCACTGTGGCCTGTGAATAAAACTGCTGTCATATGAAGTGACCTTAATCATAACTTCTTACTTCAATCCTATTCATTAGTTTAATTACTGTTGCCATGGAAACTAAATGTTGAGCGAACGCTTACTTCTGGGCCAGTGTCGTTCCTTCTGTCCACTCTTGTATTTCTTTCACAGTCCTGCACTCTGCAGTTGGGTGAAGTCTGACTGTTGAGTATGTCAGTGGTGGTCCAGATCTCAAATGATAGGAAATGACCTATGGCGCACCTCGTGGCAGTGAGGTTTCCATCGGCGCTGCTTAAAAACCTTGCATGCATGTTGGCCATGAAACATGATGAGATGGCTGGAGGCGGGAACAGATACTGTAAGGAGGCTTGAGGCAACACTGTGATGGAGGTCTTGACATTTTCTGTGGTCTTATGGTGGGATCCTCAAACATGGCTTCTGTTTGTTCTTCTGACAGGTAGCCTCTCTTCCAAGGAGCTCTAATATACCTGGAAAATATCCATTAAGCATTCCCATCCATCACAATAGCAATTGCTCGGTTGGCCCTGAAGTGCACAGCCTGGATGCAGGTTCCAGAAATAATTTTTTGGGCCTTTTTTGCAAAGCCATAAATGTCATGTGACTGATCACTCTGTATGTGGCTCCTTGCCACAGACAGTGAAAAATACAAGTCTGCTTCACACTATTAAAATCCCTCCAAAGAAATATGGCGCTGATGAAATATCATCTGTTATAACTTTGTTCCCGATTTGCACTACCATTAAAAAGTTTTCAAGTCAGTAATGAGAATTTTTAAAAATGAAATGAATGCTTTTATTCAGCAAGGATCCATTAAGTTGATCAAAAGTGACAACAAAGACATTTATAATGTTTCAAAAGATTCTATTTCAAATAAATACTGTTCACTGAATTCTCTGTTCATTAAAGAATTCTGAAAAAAGTGTCAGAGTTTTGTATAATCTGATAAAATCCAAATATGAAATATTAATTTATTAAATATTTTGATGATTATAATTTTTATAATACATATATATATTATTATTATAAATAATATTATAATCAAATTTATTGAATATTTTGATGATTATAATATTACATATGTATATATATATATATATATATAAATAAAATAAATTATTTTATAATAATCAAAATATTTAATAAATTAATATTTCATTTTTGCATTTTATCAAAACTGACACTTTTTTCAGAATTCTTTAATGAATACAGAATATATTATATTATATAATAATAATAATAATAAAATGTAATATTAATAATTATTGAGCACTAAATATTAGAATGATTTCTGAAGGATCATGTGACACACTGGAGTAATGATGCTGAAAATTCGGTTTTGCATCACAGAAATAAATTACATTTATATTCAAATAGAAATCAGTTATTTTAAATTGTAATTCAGAATATTACTGTTTTACTGTATTTTTGAACAAATAAATGCAGCCTTGGTAACTTCACCGAAGAAGTCACTGAAGAGAATTCTTAAAAAAAAAATCTTACCAATCTAAACTTTTCAACAGTGGTGTGTGTATTCCTTGCAAACTATGTATTTTGTCAATACACACCTGAATTTAAATAGAATGACTATTCAAAAGCAGGTGTGACAAAAATACATAAAGAAACATGCCTATTTCCTGCACAATAGCACAATTACAGCATCTAGCAGCAGGAACTAACTGCTGTTATTCATGTCTGTTATTCTGACATGACGTGTAAGCAGCTTAAATATTAATTATATTCTGAGTGGCTGTGATTGTGCGGAAGCATTTTCTCGGCTTTCTCCTAGATTTTATACTGGAACTGGTGGTATACTTTCAGGGGGCTGTCACTGGGGTGGAACACTTTCAAGTATACACCATTGTACCTTATGTAAAGGGTGCATATTACTACCACAAATATACATAATAGTACCTAAGGGGAGCAAATTAGAACCTAAAGGGTGCATATTGGTACCTTCTGAAAGGCTACTGCCCCAGTGACAGCTTTTGTACCATTTTTTCTGAAAGTGTAGTGAGTTTGTTCACAGTCACAGGCACAGATGAAACAGCGGTGAAGAACTGCAGAGTTCTTGCTCTGACAGGCTTGGACAGAAACAAACAAACAAAAAAAAGTCCTGCACTCCTGACACCAGTAACGGATGAGAGGATGTGCTGAAGATGAGCCGCGCGCACCGTTTACACCTGGGATTAAAATCCGTCTCGGGTGATCCGATCACAAGTGGTCAGGCGAGACAGATTTCTGTTTACACCTGATAGCAGCACACATCTCCCGTGGCCGCTTGTGTACAGATTTCATATGCGTTATTAACTACCTCCAAATGCGGCTTCAATAATTGTTTTGGACACGGTTCATACCGTGCCATTTCTGATTGGATCAACTGCTCATACCAGTGTCAGAGATAGTCAGCTTGAGGTGAATCAGGACTATATCTGCAATAAACAAATTAAAAGATTTAGACAAGAATCTCATTTCAATTAACACTGATAGGTCAAAAGCATCACATTTTATTATAACACTATATCTGCACAGTAGCATGATGTTGTCTCCTTAATTAAATAGCTGGTAAAAGCAGCTTTAATTGTCATCAATTCAATTCCATTCAAAAATTGGGAAATGTGTGTTGTGTTCAAGTCACGTCATTCATGGAGCACTCTATTCACAAATAAATAAATAAATGCTAATAAACACTGGAAATTGCACTTTATGCTAAATTATGAGCATGCAGGCTAGTCCTTAATTAGAGGAAAATTCAGAAGGTAATTGTGACAGGACATCGTGACAGCCAGATGCTCCCACAGTGGGTAAAGAGATGTGTAATCAGCCGCTTTAAGTGAGGTAAAATGCCCTTATTGCCCAGATCATTGGCATAAGAGAAAACAAACCTCACCAGCAATGTCACAGAACGAATTAGCAATTTACCACACAAGAAAATCCAGTTATTTTAATATAACTGTACATTACGCATAACGTACTAGACTTACTGGTAAATGAGCTTGATATTCAGTTAAAGTACCTGAAATAAATGTTATCATTAGTAACACTGTGCACCAGCCTAAACAACAGATGCATGAATGTTTGATTTAACATTAATATGCCCATTTTAAACAGCCCACAGCCAGTGTTAATTCTTAAGGTTTTAGACATAATGCATGTCCTTTAAATGTAGTCAATAATTTATCATGTCACATTCATTATTTTAACTAAAATGACATTTTTTTCAGTGAAAATGAATTTTAGGTGACATGCCAATTTTTAAAAAAAGGCAAATTGTAACAAAAAGTTACAAATTCACAAACATTGCATAAAGCTAAAAATCAATGTATAGTAAATATTATTGTGATTACAATTATTGTATACAATTAGTTATCTTAATAACACTTTATTAATAACAGGTTAAAAAAATACAACTTCCAACAGATGTTTGGTTTTTTTTGTAAATAACGTCTGATCACACTGCAAAACAAGCTGTCCCTCCTCAGTGTTTTTGTCTCATTTTCCAGTAAAAAAAAAAAGTCCAAAGATTCTTAAATCAATATGTATTTACTTGAGTGTAAAAATGGCATACGCAATGAAGTATTGTTTTCTGAGAACCAGAACAAAAATATGCCAGTGGGCTCAGAAGAACTTGATTCAAAGTGAACACAGGCTGAGTATTCTTTGCCCATTGACAAATATTTTGTTCTTGTTTCAAAAAAACTCACTTCATATTGTTCAAATTTTCAGAAAATAAGACTTCACATCTTCATTTTCCATCTTGAAGAAATGTAAACATTGATTTAAGGATGTCTAGATATTTGAAGTGGAAAACATGACAAAAAGGACTTTTTTTTTTTAGCAGTGCATTCAACATTTAATGCCATGACTATGATTTTAAGACTTTTAAGGCCTTAATTTGTCAATTAAGACTTTTCAAGATGTTTTTAAACCCACAGAAACCCTGTTTAAATTCATTATTCTCAGAGATGTTTCAGTGGCTGAGCAGATGTTACAGAGGTCCATTTGATGCTGTATAAAAGGGGTTACAGGTGAACTTCCTCCAGGGATCCAAACAGCTGCCGAAAGGTTGAGGAACACGAACGGGGAGGAATTACCATCCATCCCAGCGGACCTGGAAACAACACACACTCACAATTACCCAAGTAACATTGAACATGAAAGTAATGTGTGAGAGAGAGACAGCAATAATGAGAACGAATCCGAACACCACACACATCCACATAATAGGATTGGTTTTACGAGTGCTAAATACCCGCTATCATGCCGCGCACACGTTCAGTGAGGATGAACGCCGGCTTAGTGACACTATACCCAAACCTGCGGTGTGTCGACGCTCCCTTTGGACTCTAGAAGTGTGAAAGGCCTCCTGTGAATTACATTGCCTGTCTTATTGGATTGTGTGTATTGACAGACATTGCAGACAGATGGCCGTTTTGCAACGCTCTGGCGACGGACGCCACTAGCCACCCCCGCTAGCATATGTACAGCGAAGACAATGACACGGAAAATGAAAATAAAAACAAAGAAATATGTGTGTTCTTCTGTCAGTCTCACTTTGTGAGTCCCATCGTATTGAATCAGGTTAGGTCGAGCCTATCCTGCCGTACGATCGACTGTCGTGGACCAGCTTAAAATGAAAGGCCTCACGGTTGCCGATACAGGTGTAATTTCCGCAGTCAATGTGAACTAATTTAATGAACGACGTACAAAAGACAAATATCCCGAAGGTTATGTGACAGATCTTAGATATGGGTGCTTTTGTTGACGTTTTCTCACTGTAATCTGCACCTCGGCACTCAAATCCCATATCAGCAAAATATATCTGAGGCGCTGCTTTGTTGATTTAACAACAATGGATTTTTAACTACCGGAACATGTTCATACAAATCGACTGATAACCTGCGATAACCCACCCCATCAGCCTCTGTCATCACTAGAGAATGAGAAACAAGAAAGCACATTTCATCTGTTTTTTTCCACACGTTTTTTCCAAAGTATCTGCTTTCTCGGGTTGCCATAATGTTTATGAATGTAAAAATAAATTAAAATTAGCTTTGTAACCATAAAATCAACCTAAACACCATATTGACTAGCTATTATAATTACTACATTAAAATAGTGATAACTTGTGATAGACACCACTGCCATTTAAAAATGAATTAGAATAAAGATTCTCTTAAGAAAGCCGAACTCTTCCTTTGACTGAGAACCCATATTATTCTATGATTTATTGGCATGCTGTGTTATTACTATGACAAAGATTAGTACTACTGTGGCTCATGTTAGTAATTCAAATTTTCACCTATTAAAAATAAAGTTTCCAAAATATTTGTTTTTCCCACATTGATGGCATAGTAGAACCATTTTGGGTTCCCCAAAGAACCTTTCGGTGAACAGTTCTTAAAAGAACCATTTTTTCCTAGTGTGATGAACATTTTCATAATTGTAACTATCTATTTCCATTATAAAGAACCTTTTATGCAATGGAAAGGTTTCATGGATGTTAAAGGGATAGTTCACCCAAAATTGACAGTGTAAATAGCGATAGATGCCCAATGAATGCTATTTACACAAAGTCCATGCATACATTTACACAAGTTTCATTCATCCAAATGAAAGCAATTTGATCGAAAGCATGTGTCAACTACCTCTGGACAAGCTTAAAATGTCTTGTTACTGTTTACACCTGCATTTAACATTGTCCACTTTTGACTGCATCGACAAAAATGCATCTTAATACCAAATATAAACAGGGCCAGACACGCCAATAAAGAATCTTTATTTTAAGAGTGCAGTGACAATAAAACACCCTTTAGTCCAAATCAAACTCAAGTACACTTAATGTTTGCAGGCAAAATGTGTCCAAATGCATTTTATTACATAATGCAAGTGCCTGATGCATTCTCAGTGTCACTCTACTGAGTATTTGCATAACTGGCTATCTTACTGTAATGTTTAAGCAACTTACTAGAGTAATATAAGAGCAAGTTTCTGGCTTTATATTTATACTGAAGGAGGGAACCAAGCCATGTCTACAGCCATGAATAACAGAGACTACAGGGAGGGATCTTCTGACTTTTGGCCAGTAAACAACCAGAATATCATTACTAACCTCCCCATAAGAACAGAGAACAGAACACCTTATTAAACTAAATGTAAAAAAATAGGTATGGTGTTTTAGTACTAAAAATAACTGCAGTTACTAAGGTATTTTGGCAGAAAATTTGGTAACCATGGTACATTTTTGTGAGTTGTAATGCTT
>JAUZSZ010000132.1:27955656-27967822 GCA_034780575.1 Labeobarbus marequensis
TGCAAAGGAGGAACACAAGCTGCATCTGAAATGGCATTTATGTGTATTTGCACATACTGTGTAATGCTGCTCAAATGTGGCATACTTTTTTTGGATAACATTTTTTTTACATATAGGGGACATTTTTATTAATTTTGATGGCATTTTTCCCCAAACCCCCATTAATATCCTACCCTCCCAGCAGGCACCAGACATCTATGCAACGACAGGTTGAAAATTAAAATTAATTGATTGAAAATGAAAATCGAGTTGACGTCAATATTTGACCTCAATTTAACTTTGACTTAACATTGGATTTTGGTTACACAACCTAAAAAAACTAAATCTCAACATCAGCTGACGTCAGTATTGGACATCAATTTAACAGTGACATTAGACGTTGAATTTACTTTGAATTTTGATCACCCAACGTCACAACCGAAATTGAACCAAATATCAACGTCTTATGGCGTTGTGTGCCTGTTGTGTGCCTGCTGGGCTGCAAAGATGCAAACCATTCGCTTTTGAAATGCAGAAATAAAGAACAGGAACACAGTCAGCTCCTGGTTTAAGTCAGATGAGGTCCACTGGATTCATAGATTTCCATTGCTCAGACCTCCAGGCCAAAATGAGACACTAATGGCCCCCGGCTCAGGCACCAGTCAGCCTTGTCTTGGTAATGATTATTATCCCAAACCAGTGGGTAATCAATGGATGAACAAGATGTTCCCCACGGATACAACCTTTTTGACATATATTAGACAATGGGGTGGAAATTAACACAGATGTAGTACATCTTAACATCAGTTCTGATTCACTGCAAAACACCATTTTCTAAATTGGTGTTTTTGTCTTGGTTTCTCAATAACAATATCCAAACATCCTTCAAACAAAAACTATTAAGCGAGAAGCAGAATTTGATGGATATTAAGACTTAATGCTAATTAGTTTGCTAATGCTAATATTTTTACTGGAAAACACAACAAAAATGCAATTTAAAAAAAAAATGCCTTTTTAAGGCAAAGAAAGCATCAAAAAATAGTTTTTACTAAAGAGACTGAGACTATAATACAAGAAAATGCTGATGGACATTTTATGACAAAAGCTTAATGTTCCTGTAGCTCAGCCGTTATAAAGCATTGCGCCAGCAAGACCGAGTTGGTGGGTTTAATTCCCAGAGAACAGACACGCTGATAAATGTATACCTTGAATGCATTGTAAATTCCTTTGAATAAAAACATCTGCCAAATGCATAAATGCAGATAATAATTCCAAGGCTTCTACCTTTTTCAATGTGGCATCAGGGACTTCCTGTTATATGCTATGCTTTCTCTTACTCTGCTTGCTAGAGAATTACATCATGAGTTTCCGGTTGCACAGACAGGCTTTATTTTCATTTCCAGGAAATACAGAGTGCATTCTCCCTCTAAAGAAGCGACAGCTTGCTTAAAGATGTTTTATGGGTGGCTGGTATGGTGGTATGCATTCAGCATCAAAATAAATACCTCAGAGAAACGCTCTGTGCATTCGGAGGAGTGTGCTGTTTTAGAACTAGCGCACAGAATGGGAAACAGTGATCTATCGACGCTTGTTGTGCCTTTGCAGCCTCCTTGGCTTCAAGGCGAGAGTTCTTCACAGGCGCCTGTTGAAGCAATAACATCAACCACGCAGAGTCAGGGAACTGTGCTGGAGTCACTCGGGGAATCGCCTGTTTGGGGGATAATAAGGTTATGAGTGACAGGCTTGCTGAGGAGAAGTTTAAAGTATGAAGCGGCTCCATACAGTTCTTTAACTCTTTGGGTCTGCCTTTGCCCTCTAGAGAGTGATGGATAAAGGGAACACACGCGCCCCTGGTAGAGGCACTGGGTTCATTTTTAAAGTGCACCACTTGGTGGTTTGATTACCCTAGTGGTGGAAAAAAAAAAAAACATATCCCAGCTTGTGTCCTCAGAACCCGTATTAGAACAAACGCCATAGCCGTTGATAAATGGCTACATTCTCAGTAAAATGGATATGAAAATAATCTCACAATTCTGTCGTTTTTTTGTTTTGTTTTGTTTTTTCTCGCAATTGCCAGTTTATGTGTCGCGATTCAGACTTTTTTTTTTCTTTAGAATTGCAGGATATAAACTCGCAATTGCAAGTTAGAAAGTCCACTTCTGAAGGGAAAAAAATATATATTACTTTCAGAATTGTGAGGTATAAACTCGCAATTGACTCTTCGCAGGGAATTTGATTGACAGGCGATCTGACCAATCATAATGTGAATTCGCCATTTTACCGAACAAACAAACCAGACAGGACAGGAGAGTAGTGATTTTGGTGAACTTGAACTTTAAAAATGGTGTGTATCGATGTCTTTCTGCAGTTAAAATAAAATACCTTCTGATGTTCATTCATGTTTATTTCATGCTTTAACTAGTAAATATGAAAAGATGAACGGTTAACGTGCTACTTGAACTGAGGCGCTACAGTGATCTGTCATGAGACATTAAAGAGCCACAAAACGGTAAGTTCTTAAAAAAAGTCAACATTTGAAAGCTGAGACTTTGTTTCATACCAGAAGTAGCCTGCTCTGTCTTGTCTGTCATCGTGTTGTCAGTTTCCTCTCTGCGCTGCGATGTATTTTTCACTGCGCGAGAACATGATGTGTGGTGTGAGAGCAGCATGACTTGTTGGACATAGGAACAGTAACTAAGTGAGGCAGGTCTTTGTGATGGGTCAATTGTGAGAGAAATTCTGAGAGATTTAAAAAAGATTTTAAAAAAGTACAATTTAAAAAAAGTCACAATTACCTTATTATTTTAATTCAGTGGCAGAAATGGGCTTCCATAAAACAAAAAAATAAATAAATAAAATAATAAACTGGTTAAAACATAAAATGTTGTTAACTTACCATATGCAGTGACAAACTGTAAATTATTTAACATTGCATTATATGTAATTTTAATGTAAAATACCACTACTTTTTTCAAGTAAAGACTGTGAATAACCATATATTTATCTATCAAATATAAAATCTATCTATCTATCTATCTATCTATCTATCTATCTATCTATCTATCTATCTATCTATCTATCTATCTATCTATCTATCTCCTTTTGATTGATCATTTGAGTGGTCAAGTAAATAATGAAATAAATTTAACAAAAATGTAATAAATTGAACAAAAATAAACATTTAATGAATAATTACAAAAATAAATAATATTGTAATGAGCAAATTCTCTCTTTTTTAGTTTCATTTTCTTTATCTAAGTCTTCCATGGCATACTGGAGACGGAACTATATTAACAAAAGATAATATCTAGAAATATTGCATGATTTATATGATTTCACTTTTTAATTATGGAATATACCAATACAATATACTCAGCCTGATTGCCATGCATTAAACCTGAATGTAAGAAGACTAGAATCATTATTCTCTATGGCATGGTGCACAACAACAAAAGGTTTTTTCAAGATACTTTAAAAATTCTACCGGCTGACATATTTCTATTGGTTAACTCATATATTGCCCAGCCCTGCTGCTAAGCAGCATATGCAGACACTGCACACAGTTGCTGCCAGCACCTGTGTAAATTCATGAATGGTAGTGTTTTCGGATGATGGAGTCCTAGAGGGGCTCTCAGTCTCAACCAGAGCTGACTGAGAAATAGCCTCCGGTGGGGTCAGCCGGGTCAGAGAGCTGATGGAAACAGAGCAGAATGTCAAACTGAAGAGAAAACACACCAACCAACAGTCTCACGACGCACTGAAAACTTCTTACTTTCCGCTGCGCTCAGTTAACTCCGCAAAGCAAACATGCTTTTTCACACATCCACCAGGCAATTTTAAACATCGCACGACAAACTGGGATAATAGCGTGGCGGGTTACAGTCGGGATGAATCTGCGGTCAAAGACAGGGTTTTAAAATAATCAACACAAAGCATGCCCTTGGCACTAACCTTCATTAATGATGTGGTTCATTTGAGTCCTCTGAACAGAAAGCTCTTGGCCGAGGGAGAGACTGTGAATCCCTGACTAAGAGTGAGCGAGTGAGATGGCTCTTATCAGCCCAGCCACTCAGGATTGGTTCCTCTTTACACTCTACATTTAGCCAAGGGCATTGAACTACACCGCACTGCATTCGAATCAGGTGATAGGAGGTGCTTGCTCTGCATCAAGCGTCATTCCTCACAATATAAGCACTAATGCAGCTGCTACAGGACAGGGCAGGTCTTTGTTTCATCTTTTGAAATATTTAATCAGGTTGGGCATAATTAATGGTGAACACTTGCTGTAGTATCAGGCTCTTTTACTATGTAAATGAATTTGCTGAAACCAGAACAGGCTTTAGCATTTGCTGAGCCTGCAGACATACAGCTTTTGTCATGTTTAACAACTAAGAGGTTTACAATACCTGCAAAGGTTTCCATGGGGTTGTTCCCATGTAATGTATGGTAATGTGCGAGTGTGCGTGTGTGCGTGCAAGCGTGCATGCGTGCGTATGTACATGTGTTATACTTTTTTTTTTTTCTTCTGAAAGAAGTAAATACCCATATATTCACAATGAACACATTGACAATGTTACAAAAGGTTGTTTTTTTTTTATTTCAAATAAATGCTGTTTTTTTATATAATTTTCTATTCATCAAATAATCCTGAAAACTAAAATGTATCATGGTTTCCTCAAAAATATGAAGCAGCACAACTGTCTTCAACATTTCCAATAATTGGAAATATTTCTTGAGCAGCAAATCAGCATATCAGAATGATTTCTAAAGGATCATGTGACACCGAAGACTGCAGTAATGATGCTGAAAATTCAGCTTTGCATTACAGAAATAAATTTCATTTTAAAATACATTCAAATAGAAAACAGTTATTTTAAATTGTAATAATATATTCACATCTTATAGTTTTTAATGTATTTTGGGTTACATTAATGCAGCCTTGGTAAGTATAAGAGACTTTTCCAAAAAAAAAAAAAAAAAAAGTAAAAGAATGGTAGTTTAACAGGAGTTAAATTAATACCCAAGTAGGACATTACTACATCAGTAAAGCAATTTCAGAAGCAGGGAAAATTATTGTCTGTGAGAGATCATGAGAAGAAGCATTTTTCTAATTAGAATAAATGCACTGATTAATTGTGCACTATAAAGAACAGGAAGGCTTTATTAACATTAAGATAATAAGGTGAGTTTTAATTTAATGTTGTCTTAACCTCACCCACTCCCAGAGCATCAGTGAGAAGGATAACAGCATTACCGTTGGAGGAAGCTACGGTCTGTGCGCGGGCATGAGGTGGAATGAGAGTGGAATTGAGCTGCGGCTGAATCATCAGCTCTGAAATAAAGAGAAACACACTCTGTTGACAGACCTCTAAGTGGAACAAACAAAGAAGAAAAATATCAAATGCTCTTTTAAGAACAGAAACATTTCACACAAACTATCTCTGGGTTAAATGGTAAAAAAAAATAAAAATAACTAAAATAAAATGTGCAAGCACTGCATCACTAAGTAATACCAAAGGGGAAAAAAATCCAAATAAGAAAGAAAAGTAACAGGATATTTTGGAGGGGCTGAGCAAAGTGCTGCTAGTCTCCTCTCAATCACTTCTGTAGTATTTAATTTTCTTCCCTGAAGTCTAATTATATTCGTCAAGGTTTCTTGCATCAAACGTAGCTGTAATTTAGTTTTACATGACCATTTGCCGCCCTCTCTCTAACCCTTGGAATTAAAGGAATGGTTCATCCATAAATGAAAAATCTGTCATAATTTACAGACACTCACGTCTTCCAAATTTGTATTATTTTATTTCTTATGCAGATCACAAAAAGAGATTTGTACTGGCCGTGCAATTAATTTCCATAGAGAATTAAGCTTTCAAGCTTCAAAAAGGACGTAAAAGTATTATAAAATTATAATAAAGCAGTCCAAAGGACTCCCTCTGAAGTCTTCTGAAATCATATGATATTTGAAATTTAAATCATCTTGTGCTGCACTGAAGATCCTCAAACATGTCATCATGCACACAAACATGATGGTGAGTAAATAATGACAGATAACTTATCTTTTTACCTTTAAAAGTTTGGGGTCAGTAGGATTTTTTAAATGTTTTTGAAAGAGGTCTTATCAAGGCTACACTTGTTTTACACATCTGTAAAATGGTAATATTGTGAAATATTATTACAATTTAAAATAACTTAAATTTTGAACATTCATTTTGAATAAACTAAATTTTTAGCATCAGCATTACTCCAGTCTTCAGTGCCACAGGATCCTTCAGAAATCATTCTAATATGCTGATTTTCTGCTCAAGAGACATTTAATATTGGTATCAATATTGACAACAGTTGTGCTGCATCATATTTCTGTAGAAACAGTGATACATTTTTTCAGGATTAGATAAATAAAAATATTTATTCCATTTCATTCAAAAAATAAAATTAGACCCCAAACTTTTGAATGTCAGCGTACGGAAATGAATAATTGGCTAACCTCTACGGACTGCTGTCTGTACTGTCTTCTATCAGGACAGGTCAAAGTGGGAAAAAGGTGTTGATATAATACATAAATGGGGGTAGTTATATCTTAATGTTAGACTGCTTCAGCTCTGAACAGGCTAGTTTTAATAAATGGTCTGGTGCACTGGGCAGGGATTTCTCATGTCTCCATTTAATGATTCTCACAGCTGGATTTACAATAAAGGCGGATTAAATACTGATCTGGATCCTTGTTCTGAGTCTGAATAACATCAGGATGAAACTGACACTAATCCTACAGAAATCTGTTTTGTTGAGATGCGTTACTTGGATGACACCTTTGCATGCAATGTGAGAAGTCTGATGCACATGAAAGGCTCCTGTGACTCACCTGTGGTGGTGAAGTTGAAGAGCGGAGGCAGCTCTCGACCGCTGGGCAGACGGGTGCCAGGTTGGCGGAGCTCGTCAAAGAAGGCATGAGCGCAGGCCTGGAGCGGAGACAGTCGTGTCACTGGTGTGTACTCTAACAGCCGAGAGCATAGGGCTATTGCCTCAGGTGGAGTTCTTGGTTTAAACACCTGTGGAGGAATGACATAAGAAACAAGGAAACAACACTAGAGTTAACAGACAGCTGACTGAAATTAGATTAAAATTAGATTTAGAGTTGGACAAAATAATGTGAACACCTGGGAAATAGGCAATGTTTCTTTATTAAGGTGTTTACCACCATTTGCCTTTAATACAACTTGCAACCTTCTTAGAATAGATTCATACAACTTTTGTATAGTCTCCAGCTGAATGCTGTCTATCAAAACTTCTGCCAGTTCAGAGATGTTGAAGGAGGGAATCGGCTTCTCACTCTTCCCTTCAAAACGGTCCACAGTGGTTTGATTTGTCTGGCTAGAGCAGATGTTGAAATTCATATTGTTGCTCCAGCTGTCTGGGTTTTATGATCATGGATTAGCATTGGTGTCTGTGATTAAAGTTTTAGCAATTGCAGCTCCTTCACAGATGTTGGCTTTGTGAAATTCTCTGTGGTTGGGTTTTGTAGAAACAGGGTCTTAAAATGAATACTGAGCATAGTTGTCACTTTACTGCCTTAAATGTGTATTGTTTGGACACAATCCTTTCTTAGTGTTTGACGGTCCCTCACATCAGTCACTTTCGGTTTTTGTGCACTATTCTTCTTCTTTGATGAACCTCGCCATGTTTTCTGTACATGGTCATAATAACGATAAAGACTGTTGTTCTTAAAACACCAACTTTCATGATTTGCCCTTTTTGGAAATTTGACAAATCACCCATTTTAACCATTATTGTATGAAACATTGCTTAACACAACTTGGACCACACTGATTTATAAACTACAGAATATAGACCAGGGTCCAAGATTCAGACTAAAACACTGGCATTTGCAAATAAAAATATTAATTTGCAAAGTTTTTGCTGAGGTCGCCATTATCAACTATATAAATTGACATTATGATCTAAGAATTTGCAAGTTATGCCTTTTTTTCCTGATTGTTTTGCGATTGCTGTGTTGATGTAATAAACTGAGATGAAGTGCATCTAAGTTTTAGTGGAAAAAAGGCTTTCAAACAGTCCTCATCTCCAGTTGTGTTGCATGAGAGAGACTGAAAATGACAGAGACGTGAAATAAAAGTGCAGAAAAGCAGCGTTTATTTCGTGCACAGCTTTAACAAACTACAACAGGTAAAGCTGTCAGCTGTGTGGACATTAACAACATCGTTAACAATTCTCGTTAATAATCAATACTAATTTGGCTTATTGTTATCAAGATCTTTTGTCTATATGCTGTGTTCTGTTAATATTTGTAGCACACTTCCAGTCCATTTATCACAATAAGCTTTGTGCTATGTTACCTTTTATTAAACAAAGCATCAGCTTTAAAATTCTGCCAAATTTATAATGAAATTATTAATGTGCGATGAATGATCACTTTAGCACCTCAGTTTGAGCGGCATCTTTCTCTTTAGTTCTCATTATAGTATGAAATTAACATGTATGAACATCAAAAGGTAGGTAAGCTATTTTATAAGATAGCCTACAGTACAACTTATTGAAATGTCGCTTGTAACCGCTCATTCAGTGTTTCAAACTGTGGAAAACATGTAAAGCTTAGGTAAACAATGCCACATAAGAATAAATTGACTTCAGAATAACCATTCGGCGTCTACAAGCTCATTAGTCAGTTGTTTCTTATAGGAGCCAATTGATTTTTTTTTTTTTGGTCTGGAGACGATGAAACGATAGATAAAAGGTAACTGTAACTGCTGAATTTAGTAAATATGTCAAGTCTAAAACCTTTGTAAGATACTCAAATTATTACATGTTGTTCAGATGGTTTCTTCCTGTCTCTTGGACAGAACAAGCAATAAGTTACTTGAGAATATTTATATGCCAGTTTTGTAACACTGCTAACTGATACCTCATGGCTTTGGCTGTAGATGTGAGTCAGATATCTGTGTGAGATTTTACCTTGGTCCATGGATGTGCTTTGATCTGTGGGAATTTGAACTCTGTGTAGTTCGGGTTCATTTCACGGATCTGTTCTCTTGTGGGTGTTCCAAGTACCTGAGCAGACAGACAGAAACAACTGTGAAGAAAATTGAAATGCAACACTGAAATTTAAACATTATGATCGATTAAAAAAAAAAAAAAAAAAGTTGCATTTAAGGATTCAAGGAAGTCTCTTATGCTCACCAAAGCTGCATTTATTAAAACAAAAATACAGAGAGAAAAAAAAAGTAGTAATATTGTGAAATATTATTACAACTTAAAATAACTGTTTTCTAATTTAATATATTTTAAAATGTAATTTTTTCCTGCAATGCAAAGCTGAAAATCCTTCTAATATGCTGATTTGCTGCACAAGAAACACTTATTATCAGTGTTGAAAGCAGTTGAGCTGATTAAAATTTTTGTGGAACCTGTGATGCATTTATTTTTAGAATTTATTGATAACTAGAAATAACAGCATTCATTTAAAATAGTAATCTTGCTTAACGCACCCTTGCTGAATAAAAGTATTAATTTCTTTAAAAATAAAAAATCATTATAAATCATCTTGCCCAACAGTGTAGAACTGAATCTGAAAGTACAGCTCAAAAGTAAAGGGTTAGGTTTACCTTTATGATCTCCACTAGCTGGTCCACACCACTGTCTCCAGGGAAGATGGGCTGCCCCAGCAGCAGCTCGGCCAGGACACATCCAGCTGACCAGATGTCAATGTTGGAGGTGTAGTCTGTCGCACCAAAGATGAGCTCAGGGGCGCGATAATATCGTGAGCAGATATAAGAGACGTTGGGCTCACCCCTCACCAGCTGCTTTGCACTGAGAGAGACAGATTTCAATTATGAGAAAAACTTTAATCAGACAGTCAATATGAAAGAAAAAGAAAGATTTATAGCTCCTCAACAAAACAAACACTGAATCAAGCTCAACACCATAAAAATCTCTCCCTATCCTAGTACAAAAGAGAGTATTTCACCACTTTTGTTCATGCAGTGGTTTTGGCATTGAATGCTTTGTAATTTTTTTAATTAAAGCGAGTAAAAACGAATGGACTAAAACATGCCTGAATGACAGAACTGCAAGGAAAACAGCTCCTAAATTCAATACAGCTGTTTCATTTTCAAACTGAGCGATCAAACAGTCTGATGTGCATCTCTCCACTCAGCCAAATAACTATTTTCAAGCCTTTGAGTTGCCAAATTGTTCATTTTTTTACAGACACAAAAAGCAGTGTTCATGTTCCCTCAAAAGAAAATCTAACAGCCTGAATGCCATCAGGTGCCTTACACAATCACAAATTAAATACTTGAAATTGCAATAAATTAAACAAATGTGTTCTGGATTACAGTGGTCAACACGTCTGCCTAGCATCCAACGGTTCAAGTGATTCTCATAAAAACGCCTTTGAAAAAAGACTATTTTAATGGGAATCCATCAGAAAAAGCAGTCAGAGTTTGGCCTGGAGGACAAAGGATCACATCAGAGAGACAATCTGACTGGCCCCATCAACATCTGAATTCATATTGCTTTTGTCAATGAACCATGGACAAGAACAGTTCCATTTGCGAACATATTTAACAACGTACTACCAAAAACAAATATAACTTACTAAGGACAGAGGCATGAGGCATGGTGAGTTAATGCATCCCCAATAAACATAAAATCTAGACACCAACTAAAGCCCACACTTACAAAGAAATGCACTCTTGAAATATAATGACTATTATAGTGTAACACCCATTAAAACTGAACATAATGTTCACTGGCGAGCAGAAGTACACATTTGAGAAGCCATCAGATCCACCAGCTCGCTCGCGCGCTCTCTCACACACAGCACTGACCTGCCAAAGTCACAGAGCTTGAGAACAGCTGTTTCTGGGTCCACCAGGAGGTTCTGTGGTTTAATGTCTCTGTGACACACGCCCTGGGAATGGATGTAGGCCAAACTGCGGAAAAGCTGATACATATACACCTAAGAGAAAACAAGAAGACAAGTAAGCATCTTTATATTAAAGAAAAAGGCAATATTTTAATCATCCTGCATTTTTATATTACTAAAGACTAAATAATGTAATTAAACTATTATTCATTAATTTATACATTGTTATTCAGTAATGTTTTTTATTATTATTTAGCCATTTTTTTATTATTCATTATTATTTCTTTTTTATCTTTTCCAAAGCATTAACAAAAAAAATGTAATACTAATGCAAAATTGTACATTTTCGCCCACACACATTAACCCATTCTGGCAAGATAATTCAAATATACATTTAAAAATATAAATAAACAAATTCTAACAATGTGACTCATTTCATAGTGAAACTGAATAAATATTATGCAGGAAATAATGTGCGGTGGGCCTTGGGACTTTTTTATCCATTATGATTTGACTGGATTGTGAAACAAAGGCAATAATATTATTATTATTTTTTTAATTCCTGTCCATGTGTCTTTGGTTATGTCAGCAAAAATAAGAGTTGTCTCAGAAGCATGAAAAGATATTAAAGCAATAAGTCTTGAGAGGCAGTGTGTCAGTGATTTTCCCACAGTGACGACATAAAAGAAATCTAATAAAACAGTAGACAAACAGTTAAATTTATTAATTATGATAGGATTAATGCTTCTGCCAACTAATATGGCTCTAACTGTACTAACATAAGCCAAACATTAACCAAAAACATTTATAGAGAATAAAAATGGTAAATTTTGATTTGCATTGCCTTAAAATTTCAAGAATTGAAGAGTTTAATCAGTCTAATTTACCTTCACATAAAAGATGGGAATAATGGTTTTAGCTTTGCTGAAGTGCCGTGCCACCCTGTAGACCGTCTCGGGCACATAGTCCAGCACCAGATTGAGGTAAACCTCGTCCTTCTGTGGAATAAAGAAACATTAACCTCTGTAAATTATGACAAACAATAACCAGATGATGCTAACCCTGGAACAACATATAAAACTACCAGATTTTGCTTAATCGCAACATATAATCATTGCAGCTAATAGTGTGTTCACCGTCTAATTTGTAACTAATAGCATGATTCTTACTGTACATTCCTGCCATAGTCACCACTAATAACTTACTCCTAACCTCTTAAGCTCTGGGGCTATTTTGGGGAATTCCGCCTGCATTTGGCCTACCCAAATTAAAAAGCTTCCCATACCCACATGCAGAGGTGTA
>JAUZSZ010000132.1:28058139-28070363 GCA_034780575.1 Labeobarbus marequensis
GGTATACCTCTTCATTTTTCTCCCCAGGTTTTCAAAAATACAGTTAAGCTACGGCATCCGAGGTCTCGACTTCCCAGCTGAGAGAGAGAGAAAAAGAGGCAGAGAGAGATATAGAAGTGCTGTGGGACCGACAGGGAGGAATTCTCAAGGGAATCAGGGATTAGGAAAGAGTGTCAGGGAGAGAGAGAAAGGAAGAGGTGGGGCTAAAATGCTGAAAGTACAAGGGGTAAAAGCAGCAGCCCAAAAATTGAGGGGGAAGGGCATCGGGGGAAAGAAAAAAAGAGAGTTTATGTATACATCTGTGTGTGTGTGCGTGTAAAGGAGCGTGTGAATAGACTCTTTGTGATCAAAAGACTTATTTTCTCGGTGCTTGAACTCTTCAGGAAACACATTTGGCCTGTCTCTCCGCCGTCTGCCACACTAACCTCGAGACACACACCTTTGACTTTACACACAACTCCAGAGACTGACTTTACAGTGCTGCGATTCCATGGACAATATCTCCTGTTCAAACACACACGTACATCTCAAAGGGATTCCTGATGAGGAGCGTGCAAATTGACGTCCATGTTTTCTCTTTCAAGTACACATAAACTCTCCCTCTCGTTCGGTTCAGTGTCCCCTCGCTCTCTGCTTCTCCTTGTCCCAGCTGGTATTCACACATTTCTAATAGGATTAGCACACTTTCACTTTGGGAAAGAGCAGATAGATGTTTACGAGGGATGAAGGGGTGGAAGATATGAGGTAAGGAAAGCGGTTTATGGGGTTACATGTGGAAGAGAGAGAACTGGAGTGGTGCTTGCATATGCAAAATAAACATTTTGATAAGGTATTCAGAGTGGTTGCTAGGGTGTTTCTATATGGTTACTATGGTGTTTTTGGTTTCTAGAGCATTGCTAGTCCCTAACAGTGGTTGCTAGGCTGTTTTCTAGGCTATTCTGGGTGGTTGCCAGGGTGTTGCTATACAGTTACTATGGTGTTTTTGGTTTCTAGGACATTGCTGGCTCTGAAGGTGGCTGCTGGGGTGTTTCTAGGTGGTTGCCAGGGTGTTACTATGCAATTACTCTGGTGTTTTTGGTTTGTAGGATATTGCTGAAACATGAGTGAGGTGGCATGAGACATTGCTGGCTCTAAAGGTAGTTGCTAGCTAGGCTGTTTGTAGTTTATTCTGGGTGGCTGCTTGGTTGTTGCTATGCAGTTACCATGGTGTTTTTGGTTTCTAGGACATTGCTGGCCCTGAAGATGTTTGCTAGGCTGTTCTGAGTGGTTGCTAGGGTGTTGCTATGTGGCTACTATGGTGTTTTTGGTTTCTAGAAGATTTCTGGCCCTGAAGGTGGTTTCTAGGCTGTTGCTAGGGTGTTCTGGGTGGTTGCCAGGGTGTTGCGATGCAGTTACTATTTCTAGAACATTGCTGGCCCTGAAGGTGGTTGCTAGCCTGTTTCTAGGCTATTCTGGGTGGTTGCCAGGGGGTTGCTATGCAGTTACTATGGTGTTTTTGGTTTCTAGGACATTGCTGGCTCTGAAGGTGGTTGCTAATGTGTTCTCTGTGTTTGTCAGAGCGTTAAAATGCGGTTGTTAGGGTGTTCTGGTTGGTTGCCAGCTGTTTAGCTGTTTGCAAAATTTGACTTCATAATCCATCTAAACATTTTTAAACTAATAAATTCTATGCATCAAAAAATTTATATGACTGAATAATTAATTAATATATATTTAAAATTATTTCAAATTTAGCTACATGGGATCTGCAATGGCTGCTTCTATAAACTTCTATTTTTATTATGCTATTTTTTTTCTAATTTTATTCAATTTGCATTTATTTATTGCCCCAAAATCAAACAAAATCATCCACTAACACATGAGACAGAAGCACTGCCTTATTTGCCAATTGTTTTTGCAAATATTCCCATTTTTCCACACAAATGACATTCATAACGTGCATGGAAAAATGAAAAAGCTAATGATATCCTAGTCGCTAGATACGGCTCACATCCCTCCTTCAATGGAAACCTGTGCTGTGGGCGCTCGCTGACATTTAATACTCAGGGTTACCACAAGCATGAGCAATATTAATTAAATAGACTGAAAAAGTGATGAAATACAGATCAATTTGTCTCAAAAAACAGGTGGATACTGTACTCATGTGGGGCTTGTGACGCTGACTAGCTCCTTCCTATAAGCAAATGCAATGAGAACGCAGCAGTAATTCATCACACACACACATACACACGTCAGGCAGTGCGTACATGGGCACCCTCCAGCTATTTAAAGTGAATATTCCAAAAGCAGTAAAACCAGGTGCCCCGCGACCACTTGATTAGGTGTAAATGAAGCCGAGTGTAATCCCTGAGAGAGCGAGACTGTTTGTATGTGTGTGTGTGTGTGTGTGAGGCCTCATAAGCCAGCGAGGAAAAGAGACTGAAGGAGAGGAATGCAGGAGTTATATTTGACCCATTTCAGGCACTTTGCCAAGCACTGTGCCAAGCCTATGAGAGCAAGAGACAGAGAGAGAGAGAGAGAGAGAGAGCGCTGGAATGAGGGTGAGGAATTAAATGTGAGAACAGAAGTAAATTGTGGAGCAGAGACACAAGGCACCAGCCCCAAGAAACATGAGCGAGGTTAAGTGTTAGAGGACACCGAATGGCTACGAGAGCGTACGCGTGTTTATAAGCGCCTGCGAGGGCCACTGGTATGGTGTCAGTCTATATCGGGCCCGGCATGTGCGTGTTGACAGCATCTCCTCTATCTCAGCTAGGAACTCTCTCTTCCTACTCCTATTCGCGACTTCCTACTCCTCTTTTACCTCCCTCCCATGCATAAATGCGCTCTCTTTCCATCTTTCTTTCGGCCCAAAATACTCACGCAGTGAAAAATTTCAAACCGACATCTACACTTTGTTTTGGTTGGAGACGTCCTCAAAGTCTCTCGAAAATTAGTTTCATATTAAAGCAACAAAGCTCAGAGTTATATTTAAGAAAAGAGGACAGTGGGATGAGGAAAAAATGGAGAGGGGATTGAAATGATTGGGATATACGGGGTATAAAGTAAACGTGAGACGGAGCGCAGGGTTCGGAAAGAGTGAAACGCTGCCGGGGTGAGTCTGTCGAACACTGCAGACTGTGTGGCAACTGCGGCCTCATTACCTCACTGGCAATGAAGTCTCGGGCCTGCCTTTTAACACAGAGGAAATGTGTGTGTGTGTGTGTGTGTGTGTGTGTGTGTGTTGCAGCAAGAGGAACACAGTGTCGGTTTGTGAAGGGGAGAGAAATAAAGAAAGAGGGTGAGAATATGTGTTTGCGTACCCAGTGCCAGGATGACTGTGGTGTGCCGACAGCTTGCCAACGCTCCAACCTCAATCACGTTCGTCGGGTGTCGAGAAACACCTCGCGGTGTCTGTTGCTATGGCCATTAGTCTCCAACTGCACGTAGATATACGCCAAGATAATAATACATAATCATTAAACTCTGTTACAATGACAAGCCACCGTGATGCCTACGTCGCAGTTTGGCATACTGAACAAAGGATTCAAGTAACTATATTTAACACTTTTAAACTTAGGCCTTTTTTTTGTTTGAGTGCTATATAATTGCAGTGTGACCTTTCGAAGGCTGTGAAATTTAGTCAAAAGCATCTACCACTTAAAGGACTAGCGCTGAAAAAGAAACTTTGCTGAAAATTTTCTGTCCAAGATTTAGATGAGTTTGTTTCTCCATCAGAACAGATTTGGAGAAATTTAGCATCACTTGCTCAGCAATGGATCCTCTGCAGTGAATGGGTGCCGTCAGCATGAGAGCCAAACAGCTGACAAAAACATCACAATAATCCACAAGTAATCCATACCATTCCAGTCCAACAATTAATGTCTTGGGTGTTTGTAATAAACAAATCCATCATTAAGACATTCTTAATTTCAAACTGTTGCTTCCAACTAAAATATGAGTCCTCCATCCATAAGACTGCTTTCTCCAGTGAAAAAGTCGTCTAAATCAGAAGAAAAATATGAACAGATCTAGCACCATTTACAAGCAAAAATAGTCCAAAATGGTTCTAAACAAATATATTGGTGGATCTTGATGTGAGAGGATAACAGGGGACATTTTCACTGGAATGTTATTATGGACTTATATTTTGGCCAAAAGCAACAGTATAAATTTAAAACGTCTTGATGGATTTGTTTCATACAAACATGCAGTTTTTCACTTCCCGATAAGATGGACTGGAGTGGTGTGGATTACTTGTGGATTATTGTGATGTTTTTATCAGCTATTCAGACTCTTATTCTGACGGCACCCATTCACTGCAGAGGATGAAGAAACAAACTCATCTACATCTTGGATGGCCTGAGGGTGAGCGCATTATCAGCTAATTTACATTTTTGGGTGGACTAAGAAAGACAAATCTGTCTCAATTTTATTAATTGAACACCACAGAACTTATTTTTTAAGAAGTGTTTTTGTCAATACTATGAAAGTCTATGGTATCCAATACTGTTTTGGACCCCACTGACCTTTATTATATGGACAAAGAAAGTCGAATTCTATATCTTCTTGTTTGTTCTGCAGAAGAAATAAAGTCATCCAGGTTTGGAATGAGTATTTCCTCAGATATTCTTGTGGAAGGATACTATGTGCATTGTGGATGTAGCCTTGGATTCTGCCAACTGCTTGCGAGACTGTACATTTAAACTGTAAGCTGACATGCATTGTGTCGATGTCTTCCGCATCTTGTTTTCTTGCCTCTGCAAGTACTCCAGCCTACATGTTTGGCCGGATGATGTATAACACAAGGCCTTGAATATGAACGACCTTGTTTGTTGGAACTGTTGGTTTTGTGTTTAAATGCGGAGGACATGGATGAGTAAATTAGCGAGAGTGAGTTATCTTCTCATGTCTTGCCTTTGTATGGTTTTATACAAATCAGCTTGTTCAACATTATACGCTCATTGAGGGAATCTGAATGCCTGCCATTGTAAACATCAATATTATGATATGAATTTTCATCATTGATATAAAAGGTTTCATCAATGACAACAGCTCAGCGATACAAATGAAAGTTGATTACATTAATCATGTATACATACATTGTCAACAATTTAGTAGGGATGTGAAACAACAACAACAACAACTAGTCAGCTAATCAGTTTTACAGAAACCCGGCTGGTTTCAGGTTCACTCTATAGGAGCCTTTATCTAGTCTGCTTCAATAATCGACTAGTTGGACAACTTTTGAGACCACTAGTTAGGCTAAACCCTCAGACCCATGTTAAAATCTGAGTAATGAAGGTGCTCTATTACAAAATGGTAAATAGTTAAAGTGTACCATTTAGAGATTTTTCTTTCTTTGTAAATTCACTAACTTAGACAATTGGTATTTAATTACATCACAAGGCATGTTTTGTCTTCATGTAGCCTATGTAAATGCTTTGGTAGGCTATAATTAAAAGTAAAATATAATAAATTCTGTAATTTAAGTGTAACTAAATATGCCAAAAGTAAGTTTGTCTGGCGTGAGAACATGTTTGTTGTAGGTCCACAGCTTCAAACCACTATTCAGACTCTTAGCTGACATTCAAATATGTATTCAAAATAACTCATCCATCACACCGGGTTCTGTCACGAAATGGGAAGTTAACAGTCAAGAGGTTATTTACATGAATTCTCACCGCAGACACTTGGCAGGGTTTGCAGGTGGAAATCTTTCCGTAATCTAGTTAAATCTACTTGGTTTGATGCTGAAAGCCGCCGTGTGAAATCAGATAAGAGTTTGGTGTCCATCTAGTGGTTAATATTGGTATTGTACATATCTGCAAAATTAAAACTAATCCAGTCAGAGTGAAAAAAGGCGGGAAAAGCGTAAAGGCGAATCTAGATGAACAACACAATGGAACAGTCTAGTTTAAATTGTTTGCTCTGTGCTGTTTGTATCCCGCTGTTTTCTACCAGGTCATTAGCTGGTTCAAGATAGTAAACCAGGAACAAATGGTGTCCTCGGCTGTTCTCAACCCACTTGAACCAGTTATAGCTAGGTTTCACAGACAGGGTTTAGACTAAACCAGCATTAGGCCATCGTTCAGTTAGGACATTTAAGCAATTTTTATTAACATGCCTTAGAAAAAAACATTACTGGTGTGCACCTTGAGACAAAACAAAGGCACTGATATGTTAAGATCAGTCAGTGCAAGTTTATTTCAGTTGAAACAGCACAAAATTGTATTTTAGTCTGGGACTAGTTTTAAGCCTTGTCTGTGAAACCAGGGGCATATATTCCAGAACAGTGGATCTATAAACATTATTTTGTAGGTACCTTGCTGAAAAAACCCCCTAACAATAATAGAAACATCAGAGATTTTAATGGTTTTACTAGTTTTAATGGGACTTGTATTAGTTTTAATGGAAACTGTACCCTGTGGGTTCTACTGGTAATTGGTTCTATTGGTGGCTTGTTAAAACCTAATGGAATATGTCACACTACAGAAAACCATTTTTAATGGATTTAATGGTTACAAGATGATAATGTTAGGCCTGTTATAGTGGAAACCATTAGAATTTCTGTGATGCCTTTTATTGTTTTTTTCAGCAGGGTAGTTTCTAATTATTTGTTTAAAACTTTTTATGAACTGGAGGTAGGCTACTACCGTTTTAATTAACCTTTAAAAATGTACATGTATTGTTAGGCCTACATGAATACTGTACTTATTTAGTAACAAATGGACATACCATTACTGTGCCATGGTGCTGCCACAGTGGGCCATAGGCTACCCATTTATGTGGGCTTTATTAAAGGTAGATGGATAGAAGTTAAATAGACTGTTATAGGGATTTTAAAACGTCCAAATATTTATGTGTCATGAGTTTTAGAAGTGACAGCACAATGACGTCACACAGCATGAGAGGTCAAGAACTGCTGTAGATGTTAAAAAGTGGTGCTTGACTGACTTCTCAAAAGCTTTTAAAAGAGTGGCTCTTAGAGACTCCAGTCTGAGAAATCATCAGCTTGTTAGTGTTAAAACTTGAACGTCTTTGGGAATGCCTTGCATTCCCACCACATTCTAAGAGGCTACTTACACCAGGAATAAGATAAACTAATTCTGCAGCATTTGTGGCATACTTGAATATCACAAAAATCTGGGTTACAGTGAAGTACTTACAATGGAAGTGAATGAGGCCAATCCGTAAATGTTAAAATACTCAATATATGACCACAAGACTTAATATGCAAATCGACATGATCTTAGTGATAAAATCATACCTTCTTTTGTGTAAACTCATAAACAATTTTGCTACTTTTTACAGCAATTAATGCTATTAAACCCTTGAACCACAATGACTGTAAACTGATTTAAACAGCTTTACAGCTCATGTAATGTCAATTTTTTAAAGAATTGTGAAATGTGTAGCAAGTGCTTTTATAGAAATTTTAACTTTACATTTGTTTAAAGCTTCCAAAAATCAGTCTTTTGTAAATGCCTCACTGCAGCCTCTCTATTTATTTTTTATTTTTAGTCAAAAGGTGGGACCAATTTGAAATGATCATTATGCCACAAATGCTGTTGATTGAACTTCTATTAAATATTGTTTTTGAACTGAGCTTTTCACAACACTTGAAACTAAACTCATTTTAACTGAGTCAGTTATCTTGTTCCAAGTTGCACTCGGTCCGTACTTCACCCTTGGATAATAATAAAATCCAACCAGCCAGGGTTTTGCAAAATCTGCATCTTATTGACATATTTACAAAACTAAAATCATTAATTGGACAATTGCAAGACAGACATGCAACTTGATTTAGTAAGGAAGCTGTCACTTAAAGTGATTGACAAAACTCTTCCATCGCTGCACTTTACATATTTCCCTCCGACGTTGAAACTAAACCCAGTGCGTGAGTTTCTGTGACTGCATTCATGAAAGTGCACGCATATTTAAAAAGGCAGGCATCATTTACCTTATGATTGGATGGTAAACAACTCGTGATGTTCTAGGAACACGTTTTTTGACACCGCATGCCTTCGGCCTGCTTCAGCAGCAGAGTTTAACAGCAGAGGCTAATGTTAAGCTACTTAACCCAGGGTTAAAAAGAAATTAACCCAGAGTTAAGTGCAGTATTAAAATCCTTATTTTCACATACACACACAAGCATTTTTAAAAGGCAAAGGAGAAGACAGAACCAGACATGGAGACGTTTTTGGTCTAAAGTTGCACTTTAATCCTAACACTTATTGGCTGTTTCGCCCCCTCCCTTCTTTGCCCACCCCGTTCCCTCCCCATACAACAGGCACACAGAGAGCGATGAGTAACAGACAGTTCAACAGTTCTGAAACAAAATCCGGATTCAAATCCAGAGCGGATTACCAATTCCATGAAGAGCTGCTGAGGTAAGAGCGAGACACACACCGACAGAGAGGAAAAAGGATCTTCGCAAAAACACAGATACAGAGTCGAAAGTGACCATCGTCATGGAGTTAACATCAAATGTCAAAAAGAGAAGCGGGTATGTGTTCTGAGAACAAAAGGAAAAGCATCCGCATGTTTCCTGACAAAATGTTACAGCAGAACTCTTTGGTTTCAACTCTTGAGGTTTTAGCATGAAAATCATGAAAATCTTCCTTTGTTGACCTAATCATTTACCTTTGGATTGAAGCTGTAGAAGCCGAAGGGAAACAAACAGGAAAAGCAATGACATGTTGCATTGGATATTAATTTAAAATAACTGAACAAACTGTTCTAAGTTCTATTTGTATGTAGCTAATTCCATTTAAATGTGAGATTTACCTCTATTTGGCAATGCAAAACAACAGAACATACTGCGCACAATGACAACGATGCAGTCGTGGACATTCCTGCTGTAAATGGTTGAAGAACAGTTTTTCGTGTGCATGTCTACAATAACGTCCATGCATTTGAGCGCGTCTAGCACGTGAGAGGTCCCGCGGTAGAGGTTTAACTTTGGTATCATTCAGGGCCCTCTACGGCAGAGCCGTCCGCACACACCGACACACAGAGATATATACAAAAACCAATAATCACGTGAGCAACGTACACATAGATAAACCGATGTGAAAACAAAATCTGCCATCAACTGTCCTTCAAAACCAATCGAGGGCCGGATATTTGAACCGGACGTAGGATAGATAATCTGGGGAAATCTGTGAACCCTTATAACTCACGCGAAAAAGACCCTCTCCTGAGCAACATCTCCTCTGCTCCCCTTTGTCAAATTCTTAAAGCTTTTTTCCCATCTATTTGGCATTTCTAATCAAACATGAGGTATATGCAGAAGCGTATCTCTCTCACTCTTTTTCCCTCATCCAACGCATCTAAAAAAAACGAAGCGAAATCGAAATAAAAAGAAACAGTTGGAACGAGAGTTATACATTACATCAACTAAGTGTGAGAAATATAGTTTGGAAACTTGTCATCTCTCGAAACCAGTGGACAAATTTTTTGAAAAGGTGCCCACAAAAACAACAGTCAATTTTAGTAGCTAGTTTTGGCTTCAAAAACTGAAGTTTGTCATCAGTTAAACATTGATACTCGCTTTTTTCCTGAAGTTACCCCACATTTTCCCCAGTTTGGATTTACGACAATTAAAAAAAGGCCGAATTGATAAATTAAAATGCTATAAATATACATAAATAAGCCAATAAATAAGATGAAGAGTTGGAAACATATAAATCATTGATACACCCTCCCCTCACACAATAAATATATATTTTCGAGGGGAAAAAAATCAAAGAGAGACAGTTTAAAGCTTTTGGTCTAAAATCAAGTCATCATCATCATCAACATTTCATAAGGACTATTTTTTTATCACAGCCTTTTTTTTTGTTTTTCTTTTTTTTTTACATTAGCAATAGTAAGCAGTTGAACATAGATTTTTTTTTTTCTACAAAATCTATCAAAGCACTAACAGGTACATTCCCTCTAGAAGTGTAAGGTCAACTGGATTTCCAGTTTCTTTGAAACCCCCATCCCACCCCGTCCCACCCACCTCTACATTTCTCGTTTGTCTGCGTTTTTGTAGATCACATAGTCAAAAACACTTTCACCGACACGCTGGGCGAATGTTACGTTGGCCTATCGGTCGTCGTTCGGTTTGGTTTCCATGCTGGAGATGAGCTTCCACATTCACACACGTCTCACACAAGTCTCCCTATCTCTCCTTGAAGAGACCTAGCACCAAAACGATCTTTCTCCACGCGTTGTGCATTGGTTAGGTTGCTATTTGGTGTCAAAAAAGAAATGTTTTCGCTTTTGGTATGTCTTCAGTTTTGGCTTATCGTTTCACAACATTCGCAATCGAAGCAAAACTTGGAAGCTACATGTTCACAGTATTGTTTCAAACTGCCTGATGAGGGAACCCCCCTCCCCGGCACGATCAATTCAAAATGACGAAACACACGAAATATGAAAATAGGCAATACGTCACCCCATTATCCCAAAAATATAAAGCAATGAGACGAGTCATACAGCATAAACAGACAGACCAAGAGGAAAAAGCAATAAAACAAAATATATATGTATATATATATATATTCTGAAGTTCAGTTCGATGAGGTTAATAAATAGTCTCCCGTCCAGGAAGGAGAGTGAAAGCATCGACTTAACGGAAAGAAGGAGGGAGGAGGTGAAGGAATGATCTTCTGGTCGAAGCCACGTCGAGTCTTTTCACGAGTCTCTAAAAACCTCCTCCTCGTGCACCTCCTGTGGTCCACTCCTAGTATTTGGTTTCATTCCATTGAGTAATGTTCAGTTTTAGTCCATTGGTTTTGGTTTGGTTTCATTTTTGGTTTAATCCGTGAGTTGGAAAAAATAAAATAAAAAGCGGCGACATCACATGTCTCCCCTCAGCATCTCGGTTGCTGGATTTCCCCCTGCGAGTTTCCTCGGATCCTCTTCAGTCGCTGCTCCTCTTGCTTTTCTTCGTTTGGCCCGCGTTTTTTGTCCGAGGCACAGGAGAGGGGTCTAGAGAGGATGGAGGGCAGGGGTTTGGGGGCTCGGGGGGAATTCGTTTTTAAATTTCTCCTCGTGTATATGTTGTTTTTTTTTTTTTTTTTTGGCATGTCTGAGGTCTTGTCATCTGAGCACTTTTCAGCTGACGCAAAAGGCCAGACAAACGCTTTGGTATCCAAGAAAAGTGAGTTGAGGATTGAGGCATGGATGCGCTTCCAGCTGATGATCAGTGATGGAAAGGGAATCGGGGATGTGTCACAGTATGTGTCTGTGTGTGTGTAATACTGTTGAAAGTAGAGAAAAATCCCTCTAAATTTGTTCGGCGTCATGTTTTTCATTGTACGTTTGACAGGAAAAAATGCTGAAAATGTCATGGATCAAAAATGAAAATGGAATGAATAGAATGAGAAAATCTAAATACTTGGTAGCAGAGGTAGATTGAGAAATACATTTACAAAAAGTTGAAATTATAAGGGGTGCATGGAAAGATGATATTTGGTGTTGTGTAGAGTTAATCTGATCCTGGACAAGTCAGGTTTCAAAGTCTTAGGTAAAGCTTTTCTCTCCGATTTTTGGTTTTGGTTTTTGGTATTTTGGTTTTGGCATGTTTTGTCTTTGTGAGTCTTTCCATTCTTCCTCCATGTGTTTATTTTTTGGT
The DNA here is from genome assembly GCA_034780575.1 of Labeobarbus marequensis. Classification (NCBI taxonomy): domain Eukaryota; kingdom Metazoa; phylum Chordata; class Actinopteri; order Cypriniformes; family Cyprinidae; genus Labeobarbus; species Labeobarbus marequensis. The sequence continues at coordinate 28,069,745 of JAUZSZ010000132.1, forward strand.
TTCTCTTCTCTACCGTCCAGTGACACTTGTCAAATGTCCTTCCTTTGTTCCATTCGTTGCCACCCGTTTTCCTTTTTCCTTGCTGTTTCTTCGCAAAGTTTTTGGCTCTCGACCCTGCCCTCAAATTCATCTGTTCGTGTGGGTTTGTCTTTTTCCATTTGGAAAGGAATAAATGTACATTCTCAAAGTAGCTCCGTCGAAGCCACCTCTCCACGCTGCGTAGGTCAATTTTTTGGTTTAAACAGTCCCCGTCATCCTGTTCTCTCCTTATCCCTGTTCTCTTCTGCTCATTTCTCTGTATTTTTGGCATTAAAAGACGTAATGAGAGAGAGAGAGAGAGAGCACAAGAGAGAAATGGAGGGAGTGAGAGATGGCTTTGGTTGAAAAGGCGAGTCTTGTCTGTCTACTTTCTTCCGCCCCTCTGACTCCCCTCAAGTGCAGCAGGTTGGTGTGGGTGTCACTCGGCCATGGCTCCACCCAGAGGGGGCGGTGAGGCGTCGCCTAACGAGCAGAAGGAGGCGGGGCTTGAGCAGGGGGAGACAGAGCAGGAGTCTGGGCTTGTGCCGCTGGCGCCAGGAGGCGGAGAAGCCCTGGGGGTGCCGACCAGACCCATGCCTGC
>JAUZSZ010000132.1:28152081-28162528 GCA_034780575.1 Labeobarbus marequensis
TCAGATACACCTTGACATGTTTTAGCCAACACACACCCACTTGGCTTTGTACGAAACACTTTAAACACTTAATTAAGCCACTAAGATTTAGTATGAACTGATACTAAATAATCAACATTAATTTCTTGTGTATTGGTTTCTTACTGTATCTTTAGGCCAAAGCTTTATACAAAGACTACTGGAAATACAGATGGTGGCTGTGTTTTGCAGCATGACAACTAATGTCTAGCTTGTCATCAACCAGCTTCGAGGTGGTTATACCAGTTTAAGGTTGACTCTAGGAAATGCTGGTTATTCAACTAGCAAAGAACCAGCTTGGATCATCTAGAAACCAGCTACAAAACACAATCCCAATTTTGTGTGTGTGTGTGTGTGTGTCAACAATCGTTTTGAAGCGAAAACGTCTGCTGACACACATTTTATGTAATGTAAATATTAACCAAAATATAAATCTAAACGGTATTTATTCAGGTAAGAGCATCATTATCCAAGTGCCTAACCAATCTATTGGTTTATTTTCTAACAATAATATAATTTCCGTCTTGTTGACTGGACTGAACTTTTTAAGATTAAATCTTGTCAATGTAGCCAAATTTGTGTGATAAGCTAATATAAATGTGCATAAGCATAAACGTGTAACATTATCACCTGGTTGAAAGTATGAACTTCGATCTGAAGAAACCATCTGAACCACATCTTGAACGTCAACTCGGCGTTCAAATAATTACCAAGAAGAAATCTCATGATTTGGGGAGTTTGGCCGCCATCTTGCGGTGTGAATGGTTCTCTGCAAGGGTCAACGGTATGAACGGTAAGTCTCATCCAAAAATGGCTTGAAGAGAAATAGCTCGTGTTAAATTAAGGTTTGAATCCCCAACACGAAGTAAAAACAAATGTTAAGAAGGTCTTAAAAGTTGATTTCAGTATTATTAGTTACCATAAAAGCTAGACAAAGTTAGTTAAAACGCACTTACATGGACCCTCACGAACAGAAAAGTCGCCTCAGAAGGTAACCATAGCAACAGTTAACCGATCTAGAGCTTTCCGTGTCAATATATGAGGTATTTTAGATTTACATTTCACAAGTATATTTAAAAAAAAAGTGGTTATACATATGTAGGCCTTGAAAATTTACAAGCATGTACGCGAAAACGCCTTCCCTTGTACTTTAGCCTTATTTAGTGTACTTCGTTCCTCAAATTATGTTGTTAGCAAAGCAGTTTTGCAGAGCAAAAGCTGATTTTAGCAACCTCAACTGATAGCAACTCACACAAGCCTTTGATTTGATTATTAGAGGACTGTTTATTTGAAATGGACTGCTCTAATGTGGGAAAGAGCACCATTATGTGGAATATGTAATTACACCCATACGAAAATTTACCATGGTTTTATTATAGTAAAAATGTAATAACCACGACTTTTTGGTGGATTGATTACCATTTGTATAACCACAGTTTTACCACACATACCGTGGTTTAATTATGGTAAGTGTAGCAAACCCATGTTAAATTGTGGTTACCAAGGTTTAACTACAATAGCCATGATTTTTTTGTTGTAAAACCCTGGTTAATTTTGGTGGTCGTTCTTCAAATTCATATATTACTGAAGCAATTTTGAAGAACAGAAGCTGATTTTAGCAACCTCAACTGATAGCAACTCACACAAACCGTTGATATTATTATCAGAGGATTTAAACACAAAATTGAAACTCTTTATTTGAATTGAACTGCTCTAATGTGTGAAAGAGCACCATTTTATGGAATATAGGTAATCATACCCTTACGAAAATTAACCATGGTTTTATTACAGTAAAAATGTAGTAAACATGAGTTTTTGGTGGATTGATTACCGTTTGTATATCCAGTTTTACCATGGTTAAACTGTTACCATGGTTTAACAACAATAACCTTTTTTGTTTGTTTGTTTTATTTGTAGTAAACCGCAGGTTAATTTTCACGATCGTTCCTCAAATTCTTAACGAAGCAGTCCTGAAGATGATTTCAGAAACTTCAACTGATAGTAACTCACACAAGCCTTTGATATTATTATTAGAGGACTGTTTATTTGAACTGGACTGGTTTATTTGGGAAAGAGCTCCATTTAATGGAATATTTGTAATTGTACCCTAATGAAAATTAACCATGGTTTTATTATAGTAAAAATGTAGAAACCATGACTTTTTGGTAGATTGATTACCATTTGCATAACCACAGTTTTACCACAAATACAAAGGTTAAACTATGGTTAGTATAGCAAATCCATTTTTGGTGATCATTCCTCAGATTTTTACATTAGAGAAGCAGTATTGAGGAACATAAGCTGATTTCCTAATCTGATAGCAACTCACACAAGCCTTTGATATTATTTTTAGAGGATTTAAACACAAAAGTCTTTATTTGAATTGGACTGCTTTATTGAGGCAGATTTCACTATTTTATGGAATTTGTAGTCATATATAGTCTGTATTGTGCGTATGAAGTAGAGATCAGTCAAAACATGGTTGTAATGAACATGACTGCCATCCCCACCTCCACTCACACACCCAAACACAGAGCATGTCCACAATTACTCATCACCCAAACATTACTGGTCAGCCCGGTGACCCCTCCTCCTCTCGGTGACCCCAACGACCTAGGCGCCATGGCAACCCTGTGACCTATCCGGCAGTTGCCAAGGAGACAACCTTGGAGCACATCTGACCATTGCCCCCTCCCTTCCCCCTTTCTGCTGAGACGAGGCGAGCGATCGATATTCTATCACACAGAACAGTGGAGCGAGAGAGGGAGAGGGGGAAAGGGGGAGAGAGAAAGAGAGAGAGAGAGAGATTGGGGGGCTGCATTGAGCAGAAAGATTAAAGCGGGCAGGACAGCTGACAAGGGGAGCGCGTGTGTATGTGTGTGTGTTTCATAATGAGGAGACATATTTCTGTTATTTTGGAGAGTTGGCTTCAAGGCATGTTTGTAATTCTGTTTTTAGAGGTGTGGTTTTGTGTTTGTGTGTGTGTGTGTGTGTGTGTGTGTGTGTGTGTGTGTGTTTGTGAGCCCTCTTCATCATCAAAATGAAACAGCGGCCGAATGTAACCAGGGAATTCATCAAAGACTTTACTGCAGCCCGTCTCCTCCTTTCTCTTTCATATAAAACCCCAAACTGTATATATATATATATATAACAGCTTGTATAAATATATAAGTTGTTATAGGCCCTCGGTCTCTATCTGTGTGTGCAGACAGTCTTTAAACGGGGTGACCCACACCTCTAGGTGATACGTCTGTGAAAAAGCAATTTTATTTTATTTATTTATTTACAGGAAATTTGATCTTAAATTAAATTTACGACCACCTGCTGTTTTGAAACGTTACTGAAAAACAGCTTCCTCAAAATTATGAATGTTGCTAAAATAGGGAGTGATTTCGTGTGAGATGTGTTTAATGCGATTATTGTTGTGATATGATTTTGGGAGAAGACACCTCTATAAATGTCACAGCACCAATAAAAGCTATGAGAAAGAAGGTTATAAACCTGAGAGAGTGAATTAATGTCAGTAAAACCATTAACAGACTTGCACAGTTCAGAGAAAAGCCATTACAGAGGTAAAAGTTCTCTAGTCATGTTAATGGAGAGAGTAGTTTTTAGTATTATTTTTATTAGCTGACTACAATTTCACACAAAGCCTGTGCCTAGGTCATATTTTACCCCCCAAATATATATATATATATATATATATATATATAAAATTTAATTTGTAATTTGTCATCACAATTAGCTAACTGTATGAATTGCACAAAGCCTGTCAAAAACGTGCCTGGGTCATATTTCACCCACCAAAATAAAAAAAATTAAATCCCATTTTTTGTTGTTCATTATTATAGTTTTAATAGCATTTTGTCCAGACAGGATGATTCCCATTACCTTAACACTGAAATCGCTGAGAATAATCTGAATTACAAAATGAAAATACACCTGAATGCATTCTGGATGATATTCAACTATACACTAAAACATGAAATTCACCCATGTGAAATAATTTCTTGATATTTATAAATGAAAATGTTTATTTTGAGCTCAAACGCCATGTGAATGCATGTTTAGGCGTCCTGAAAATGCAGTGGATTTAAAATTTGCACAAAGTATTTCATTGGATTTCATGCCAGACATCAGACACAAAAACAAACTGATGCCAAGCTGAGAAAAGAGAGATCCTTCTTTTTTATTTCATTTTTGCTGTTGTTTCACGTATTGGTACATTGCTTTTACTCCATTTTTTTCTACACTTATTTAAACAATGAAATCAGAGAGAAGTCTCTTTTTCCTAGGACACAGAAAGATTGTATTTTCTCTTTTTTTAACAGGGGAAGAGGGGAAACAGGGGCGGATAGAGGAGGGCGGCTTCTTCACATCGTTCACAAACAGACAAACAGACGGGGACAGAGAGACGGACAGAAGGAGCAAGAGCAGGGAGGGAGGGGGAGTGCAGGATAAAAGGGGAAGGAGAGGAGGAGAGAGAGAGAGAGAAAGAGTGAAAGGGTGGCAGTGTGCTTTGTCATGTCTGAGAAAAATGAAACCAAGCAGCTCTGACACGCTTCAGAAAAAAATATCGAACAAAAAAGTTATGAATGATTAATAAAAACAACACTCAAAACAACAACAACAACACGGAAAGCAAAAACGCTGAGAAAGAGACAGACAGGTGCCAGATTGGGGTGAGGAAAGCTGTGCTCCTCTTTTCCCCCAGCAGAGGGCGAGAGTCTAAATGGGTTATGATCTTTAGGTTATTTGTTTTTTGGATGGTAAAGATAACAGTAATCTAGCATGGCAGTGTTTGTACAGGAGTGCCTGTCGACCGTGAGCGAGTCTAAATGCAGCTGCTGGGTTTGGACAGATGTGATGTGTCACATTCATTACAGAAGTGTTAGTAAACCTTACTACTATCATACTGGCAGATTCAGCTGTAGTCTTTGGGCAGAAACAAAACAACAACAACAAAAAAAATAACAGGAGGTTTGTTGTCTTCCTCTGTGGTTGGTCCTCTCGTCGTCTTATTTTTTATTTCAGTAAAAGGAAAGAGTAACATGGTTGTTTCTGTATTGGTGTTTTTATAGTGAAGGGAGGAATGGGTAGAATGTGAAAGAGAAAGAGAGAAAGAGATGAAGAAAGAGAGCAAGGGAGTGAGGGAGAATTGATGAGAGAAATATTTAACAATTCAGTAGTATGTCTCCTTTTCAACCCAGCCTGAAGTAAAACAGAGAGAGAAAGAGGATCATTAAAATTCAGCATCTGTAACATGGATATTAAAATTATTCCTTGTTTGGGCAATCAGATATTCACAGAATATTCATATGAGGAGCACTGTGAATATGTCTAAAGGCGATTTATTTTTGCAAAGCGTCCTCACCACTTACATGACTAAAACTGATCATGAATCAGTTCAAACTGTTAACTACAGTGAATCGATTCAAAATTGATTCAGTGATTCATCTGCATCATAAACTCTTTGGCGTTCACATGAGTCTCTATGTGGCATCTTTCATGCAATAAAACATTTGATTAAAAATATATGTAGGTCAGGTTTATTGCAATGTATTTTTTTTATTTAAAAAAATTCCTTTTGGTTCATTTAGTGAGAAACAGTTTAGAAATAAATACTTGGTTAATTTTAACTAGATATTTACTGTGTTTTAGTTTGGGATCGATATGATGTTTTACTATAGATTAATAGGTTTATTCAGCAAGGATGCATTAAATTGATTTTGAAGACATTTATAATGTTACAGCATTAATTTCAAATAAATGCTGTTCTTTTCAACTTTCTATTCATCAAAGAATCCTGAAAAAATGTATCATGGTTTCCACAAAAATATTAAGCAACAGTAGTAATAAAAATAGTAATAAAAAATGTTTCTTCAGCACCAAATTACTATATTATTATGATTTACAATTATCTTTTAAATGTTATTTATTAAAATGTAACATTACTACCATTTTACTGGATTTTTGATCAAATAAATACATCCTTGCTGAGCATTAGAGGCTTCAAAAACAATTAAAAACAAAACCTTACTGACCCTAAACTTTTGAATGTCTATGTAATTGGCTACAAAAAGCCATGGCCGAGTAAATATGTAAATATCAATACTTATATTTTGAATATCATCATAAGCCTGTATACAGAGATACAGCTAAAATATATTTAGGGAATAATTCAAGCTCTGTACCTCCTGGGTCTCGGCGCAGGATAAGTTTTCGGATCTCATCATAAACAAAAATTAAGAAGCTGTAAGGGAAGGCGCAGAACCACCAACTGGGCCTGAGAGAAGAAACGAGAGGGAAAAAGAGAATTTGCATTATTTAAACTGTTGTTTCCTCAGCTAGCACTATGATAATGAGGATGCACATTTGAAATTTGCTTTGTAATGTTTCATCAGGAGGTTACACTCACTTGAGAGGATACATCCTGAGGGCCACATCCATGCCGGGACAGTAAGACAGGAAGGCAGCGAGAGCCGTCTCCTCAAACAGGCCAAAGATCAGGATTTTATTCCTACAAAGAACAAGCACAATCTCTTAGCTCAGCTAGATTGGGTCAGTCCCTACAAACCCCAAGCCTTAACATTTGATTCAACTTCCAGCTGATGCAGAATCTTAGTGTTAATGGATTATCGTGAGAGATTCTAACTTCATGCCCTGCTGGAATACAGAGTTGCGGCGAGTCTTGCAGATAATGACGTCGGCCCACTGCACCACCACGATACTGACGAAGAAGGCCGTGTGACAGGTGAACTCCACAATCTTCCTCTGCTCATACGTCTGACAGAAAGACATTTATGATTACACACTCTCACATGCTCCATATTCACCGTTCATAACTTTAGGGTCAGTAAATTGTTTAAAAGAGACAGTAAGTAAATTATTATATTTCAAATAAATGCTGTTCCTTTGAATTTTCTATTCATCCAACAATCCTGAAAAAAATGGTATCACTGTTTCCACTAAAAATTAAGCAACACAACTTTGGTTTCATGAGATTCAAATCAGCATTTAAAGTTGTTTCTGAAGGATCACGTGACACTGAAGACATCACAGAAATAAATTACATATTAAAATTAATTCAAATAGAAAGCAATTATTTTAAATTGTAATAATGTTTTACAATATTATTGTTTTTACTGTGTTTCTTACCGACCCCAAACTTTTGAATGCTAGTGTATATTACATTTTAAATTTTTGCAAGATAAGTGTTATTTTAGTAAAGAGATTGTAGTTTTTAATTAATACATTTTTTAAGTCTTTTATTTTGTAAATAATAAACATTTTGTTTTTTTTAGTATGTCTATATAGTTTTTTATTATAATTGTTTTAGTAGTTTTTTTAGTAGTTATTTGAAGTTGAATGAAATTAAATTCTGAATTAAAATAAGTAAGGTTTTTTTACTGTTTTGTTTTCTTGTACGTCAAAACCAGATCATTAATAGCTAAGATGGAAGCCAATCGCCAGTAACAGGCCAACACTATGATTAGGTCTTAGTAATTGGATGGTTTTGCTAAGCCTGTTTGAAACAGGATAGCTGGTGTTTCTATACGTCTCTTTATAGAAGCATCTGCTAAATGAATAAATGTAAAATGCAATGTAAACTGCTCAAGACAAAATCATCTGCCAAATGCATAAAGGTCAAACCTGTTCTATCAAATATGTGTGTAGCTTGTGTAATCTGATACAGTGTAATGTATCTCTTCAGCATGTTTACCCATTGCTGTCCGTAACTGTCCTCCAGGTCATTGTTAGAGCGATCGTCCCAGTTTAGCCGGATGCCCACCAGCAGACTGGGAAGCCAGCCGTTCTCAGCCAGAATCACAAAATAACTGAAAAATCCTCCCAGGGCCTGAATCATACCTACAAATGACAGGAAGTCACTTTTATTCAGTTCATTTGGGTCAACAGCAGTTTAATCAAACCAAAACTGAAGCAGACAACATTTTTGATAGCAGCTCACACACCAATTTGTCCATAGGCGATGCTGATGAGACGCTCGTTCACCAGCTTGTCCCTGTGAGGGTTACGAGGCTGGCGCTTCATGATGTCACTCTCTGCTGCTTCATAAGCCAATGAGATTGCAGGGACCTGAGATTGAAAGCAATGATTTGTTAATGTAACATGGGGGTGAATTTTCAGAATGAAGGTGAGAATGATACCTACAAAAGAACAGTTCCTGTTACATTCAAGAATATGTTCATTATTGAAATATAGACAATAAATGTGTGTGTGTGTGTGTGTGTGTGTGTGTGTGTATGTCTCACCATGTCAGTGCCCAGGTCAATGCAGAGGATGGTGATGGTTCCCAGAGGAAGAGGAATGTTGACTAAGATGAAGAACAGGAAGGGAGTGATCTCAGGGATGTTGCTGGTCAGTGTGTAGGCGATGGACTTCTTCAGGTTATCAAAGATCAGACGACCTGGGAGAGAAAAAAAGTGGAAGCATAGACCTCATTTTTTACCAGAGATTTTCTCTCATTCATCTAGACTGTTTCTGTTTTTTCAAGCATTTGTCAAGACAATTTGCTTGCAGAGAAATGTCTGCATTATGTTTATGCTGCCTGGAAAATCTCTCAATTGTGTTTTTTTATTTGGTGTAAATATTACCTATTTTTCTTACTGTTGTTGACATTTTTTATGAAAGCATTAAAAACTTTAATTAAATACATAATATAATTAAATATTAACTGTAACCAGAAGTTGTACAGCCATATGGTTGTATTTAATACATGCTTATTGTCAATTAATTAATATTACAATATTCAAAAACTATATGATTTGTTTTTCAAAACGTTATCATACAAAGACACTTTCTTGTGTTTATTCATTTTTTTTATTCAAGCATTAAATACTATATAAATATTATACAAAACAGTCAATTCAGTTTGACTTTATCATATTTTTGTTTATTGTAATTGTCTGAATTTCAATTCAGATATTTTGACAAATATTAAATATAACTTAACCATAAATCATTTTGTATATAATTAATAAATGTTTCATTTGAATTAATACATATTTAAAAATTCAAGAACTGTATGATTTTTAAAAAAAGATACTATAGAAAGACACTCTCAATTGTGTTTGTTATTTGGTTTAAATATTATATTATATTCAGGGGTGCACATATATTTTTCAGCCTGGTTCTCAGAAGAGCACCTGGAGATTTGGTTTGGTCCTCACAGTGATAATAATATTATTGCTCTTTATTTATTTAGTTTTTCTTTTAAATAAAATAAACAACATAATAATAAAGTGTGATAATACTTTTATATTTTAAAATAAAAAGGGAGTATTAAATAAAAATACAATTATTTTATATTAAACTTAAAAATAAAATGCTAATATTTATCTTGTTTTTAATATGAATTTTCATCATTTTCAAACTTAAAATCAGCAAGCTTTTATTTTGGTGGGTTGCCGGCAAGTTAGTATATGTGCTGCCGATTGAACAGCGTCAGTGAATGAAATGTAAGCGGACAGCCTAGATTTATGCTTTCAGTTTGAACAGAAATCTTTTACATTACAGTTTGTCCATCTAAAATGGTAATTGTGCATTAACAGCTGTCAACCATGTCGGTACACAAATGAGCGCTCTGAACTTATTTACACAGCGCATTTTTTTTATTTGGTTGTGTATGCCCATCTACGTTCCACTTATGTGCACCCCTGCTTAAAAGTACTAATAAACAGCTAATATGCATGCTAATAAGCAACTAGTTAATAGTGAGAATTAGTCCTTTAACTATAGTGTTGCCAGTCAAAACTGTGGTTATTACAGTCTTGAAGTTTTAAGACGTAGTAATAATTTCCTTTCAACTGTAATCTGTCTCAAACAAACATAAGTAATATTCAGAGAGTTTGTTGAAATGAATTTTGCAGACTGCCGACCACTTCTTTCTTTGGAAGAGCTCATTATAGCAGGCAGTCAAGTTTGCTTTACAGAAGAATCTTGAAAATATTATTGTCTGAAGGAAGTGAAAATGAAATGCAGTTTAAACCATATGCATTGATTGCCTGGTGTGTTTTTGCTCTTTGAAATGATGTGCACGCTCCTTCTGAAGGTGAATGTGCGGCCAGGCATGACGCTCCACAGCTGTCTGATCAAAGCGCTGAAGGTTCGAGGGCTCCAGCCAGAGTGCTGCGCTGTCTTCAGTCTCCATCCGGGACAGAGAAGGTCGGTTCACACACAAAACATGCAAAATCATCCGTACGAACAGAGCACAGACCTTTCTTCAGTGCATGCAAAACAAAGACTTCAGAAATACTAAGATGCACTCATATGTGACCCTGGAGCACAAAAGCAGTCTTAAGTCGCTGGGGTATATTTGAGGCAATAGCCAACATGGGTCAAAATTATCCATTTTTCTTTTATGCCAAAAATCATTAGGATATTAAGTAAAGATCATGTTCCATGAAGA
>JAUZSZ010000132.1:28162628-28176201 GCA_034780575.1 Labeobarbus marequensis
GCCAGAATCACAAAATAACTGAAAAACCCTCCCAGGGCCTGAATCATACCTACATATTTTAAAAAAGGAGACAGGAAGTCACTTTCGTTCAGTTCATCTGGGTCAAAAGCAGTTAAACCAAAACTTTAAAATGTAGCATCTCACTAACCGATCTGTCCGTAGGCGATGCTGATGAGACGCTCGTTCACCAGCTTGTCCCTGTGGGGGTTATGAGGCTGGCGCTTCATAAGCCAATGAGATTGCAGGGACCTGAAATGGCAAGCGACGATTGATTAACGTAACAAGAGGATGTATTTTAGAAAAAGGTGAGAATGATACCTAGAAAAGAACAGTTCCTGTTGCGTTCACCGATATGTTCATTATTAAAATAAAGACATTAGATGTGTGTGTCTCACCATGTCAGTGCCCAGGTCAATGCAGAGGATGGTGATGGTTCCCAGAGGAAGTGGAATGTTGACTAAGATGAAGAACAGGAAGGGAGTGATCTCAGGGATGTTGCTGGTCAGTGTGTAAGCGATGGACTTCTACAGGTTATCAAAGATCAGACGACCTGGGACAGAAAGAAATAGAAACATAAACCTCATCATTACATGAGTCAGTGTCATTTCTCTTTCTTCTAGACTGTTTTTCCACAATTTGCCAAGACTGTTTGCTTGTAAAGAAGTTCCATGCATATAAATAAAAATATACAACCCATATGATAGCATTTAATATTAACTAATACATTAATGAATACATATTTCAAAAGCCTTTTTTTAATGAAAGTTACTATACAAAAACATGCTCAGTGTGTAAAATTGGTTTAAATGTTACCAACTTTTCTTCATTTTGTTTTCATTTTGTTTTTCATGTTATTTATTAAAGCATTAAAAATATACTATACTAAAACAAAAAAGTTAATACATAAAAAAATTAAATAAAAACAAATAGCAATTAAAAAGAATACTTTTGACTTTTAATTTTTATTCATCGTGTTTTGTTTACTGTACTGTACTGAATTTTAATTCAGATCTTTTTGATATTTATTGAATATAACCATAAGTCATATGGTTATATTTATTAAATGTTTAATTTGAATTAATACATATATCATATACATATTTGATATGCTTTTTTTTTTCAAAAAGTTAATATAAAAAGACACTCTCAATTGTGTTATTTGATTTGAAATATGACCTAGTTTTCATTGTAGTTTTATTAATAATATTTATTGCTGTTTTGTATATTTTTGTTGATTTTAATTATCTGCAATTCTGATTTATATATTATATTATATTATAATATGAATGTTTATTTGGATCCCATGTAGACCAGCAACCACTAGATTTGTGGAATGTAACGGAGCTCCAATGAAAGAATAATTAATGAACAATAAAGAGCAAAATCCAGGTCATAGACAAAAATAATTGCCTCATATGAGCTGCTCTGGATTTCTTCCCCATATCCTTTTGTCTCTCTTTCTCTCTTACCTTCCTCAACTCCAGTAACGATGGATGCAAAGTTGTCGTCCAGCAGGATCATGTCTGCAGCCTGCTTGGAGACGTCTGATCCAGAGATCCCCATAGCAACACCGATGTCTGCCTTCTTCAGAGCGGGCGAGTCGTTCACTCCATCACCAGTCACCGCCACAATGGCGCCCTAAAGGACACAGACAGCGTGTGTACAAATAGAAGTCAGTTATTTCCCTTGATATTAGGATTAACAATGAACTACAATTAGTTTAATGCATTTATTAAGTGTTATTTTGGTGAGGGTGTGTGTACCTGTCTCTGGCAGCCCTCCACGATGATGAGTTTCTGTTGTGGAGAGGTCCTGGCGAACACAATCTCTGTGTGATTCTTCAGCACTTCATCCATCTGCTCCTGCGTGAGATCCTTCAGATCTGATCCATGGATCACACAGGCTTTAGCATCCCTGAAAACACACGCACGAAGAATACCAAATGAAGACTTGCTCTCCGGTTGTATCAAAATCAGACTAAACGTACAGCTGCTGTTATTAGATAAAAAGAAGAGCAAGAAGTATTAGACAAATATGTTTCACATTATCCAGAATTCAGTCTTTTTTGGATGACTTTCCATGTAGGTACAGTAGATACTGTACCAACACCATTATGGGGCAAAATCATGTTTCTCCACTGATGTACAAATAAATTGGAAATATTTCACTATATTACAGTACACTCTTAAAAAGGGGGGTTTTCACAGCGATGCCATTTAAAAACCATTTTTGGTTCCCCAAAGAACCTCTCAGTGAACAGTTCTTAAAAGAACCATTTATTCTTAACACGAAGAACATTTTGAAAAATCTAAAGAATCGTTTCCCACTATAAAGAACCTTTTGTGTATTTAAAAGGTTCCATTGATGTTAAAGATTCTTTAAGGAACCATCAATGCAAACAGAGAACCTTTATTTTTAAACGTGTAGATGTCTTACCAGTGAGCCACTTTTGAAGTTATTATAGAGAGTATTATCGTATTATAGTGGTAACATATATCCTTGGATGCTTCTCCTTCAGTCATTTTGCAATGACTGGAGCCTTTAGCCAGGAGGTTGTGTCATCAGATAGTTACCAACGATCCTGAAGTGTTTTGACCCTTAACCATAACACTCTCCTACTGGCGGGCCATTATAGTCCATGTTGCTTTAAATGCTAATGAGCTCTGCTGATCCCGCCCCTCTCTTCTGTGGAGTGACGAGAAGACTGTAAACTACAGCCGTGAAACTGCCTAACTAGTACATTATTAGGAAAGGCAATTTGCAAAGATTCATAAAAAACCCTTAAATTCACATCTTCTGTAGGTGATGCTGGATCACGAATGATTCACACAAACTTCAAAGCAAAAGTAACGTTAATCCTCTGCGTCTTCAGCGGCTCAGATGTAGGGGATTAAATGATGACTGCTATATTCATTATTACATCCAACAAAGCACCTCGATCGCTTAATCGGAGACATCTTGTCTTCCCCTGCACCGGAGTCGACACAATGGCGGACTGATGACAGCTCACTCAGAGTGGGTCTAAGGTAAGACACTAGTGCCAATCAACTATCGTGGGAGCGGTCTGTACAGAACTACGTCATTCTGACAGGACTCTCAGAACAGCCTGATTTGAGAAAGAGGATTTTAAAAAAACCACTGGGTGGATTTTTATCATTATAGGATGGATGTGTACACACACTTCCAACACACATTTATGTTCAAACAACTTGGAAAAGTGAATTTTGCATCCGATGACCCCTTTAAGGTAGTATGGACGACATCTGGGAACTGAAGCCTTATCTTCAGGTCTACCCTAAGCTCCCATGCTTGGGCAGACTGCAGGAAGCTTACCCTGGATTTATTGGGCCCTGGTGACTTTGTCCCCTCCTTGACGAATGTTATACCAGGTGGTGGCTTGCTCTTATGTTGCCATTTCCTGGTCCTCTCTTGCTCTAGGATGTCAGCTAGCACAGTCAGTACTTTGTCATGGCACCATCTGTATGTGCCCTGGGCAAGCGCGGTCTTACATCCTGACAAGATGTGTGCCATCATTCCCTTTTGCCCGCAGAGCTTGCATGTTGGGTCGTCCCTCATCCCCCATCTGTGTAGATTCTCAGGGGTTGGAAGGGTGTCATAGACGGCCCTAAGCAAGAAGGAGATCCGATATGGCTCGAGCCTCCAAAGGTCAGCCCATGTCACCTTCCTCTTGGGGAGATCCCACCTTGTCCAGACTCCCTGGGATCCTAGCCCCACAAACTTTGCCTTCTTCCGCTCTTCCTCTAGGCCCCTTACTTCAGCCTGGACCATGGCTCTCCTCTCCACAGGGTTGGCTGTCCCCCACTTTTGAAAGTGGGTCATTCCCAGGCCTTGCCTTCCCGTGCATGGTGCTCCAATGATGTCTTTGAGCTTTAAGTTCCCTTCTGCTAGGGCCAGAGATACTGAGGCCTCCCACTTTCATCCTGACTTGGTTTTTATACCAGCTTCTCTGACCTTGTTGTCTCTTGAGTCCCTGAAGGTCATGGCCACCCTGCACTTCGCTACTTGGAACTTCTCAACCAGGGAAGAGAGGGGTAGTTGTAATTGCCCAGATCTGATGTCCAGCCTGACTGATGTGAAGCCTGGAGAGATTCCCAGCCACCTTCTGAGGTGTGAGTTGATCTTACCTCATACACTGTCATCAGCCACATCAGTCTGGGGAGCAGGCCCTATTGATAAAGCCATGCTTTAAACTTCCCTGGGAGTCCTGATTTATCAGTTTTCTTTAGCCAACCCTCTACTTGCTTCTCAGTGCTGCGGACATTGTTGTGGTCCCTTAATGACTCATCATACCACTTTCACAGATACTTGATTTGTCAAGGGATTGTCCTTGATGGAAGAGATGATCTCACCTTGTATGAACAGATTGTACTTGAAGGAGATGTTACCCCTTCCTAATGACCAAGCTCCTTGATTTTCTTGGCTTAAAAGTCATTCTGGCCAACTTTGCCGCCTCATCAAGGTTTGTTAGAACCCACCTAGCCTGTAGCATGGGATGATGTTGTGATTGTAAGGTCATCCATATAACCCCTGATAGCTGGTTGCCGGATCCCTGAGTCCATCATTGGGCCTCTGGTTTCCTTTTCTCCTGCTTTGATGATGAGGTTCATGCCCATGATGAACAGGGTGGGGGAGACTGTACATCCTGTGACAATCCCTCTCTCGAGGTGCTGCCACTGTGTGATGTAGTCCTTCGTTATAAAACGGAGCTTGATTCCATCCAGGTAGCTGCTGATCATCACCTTGATGTGATCTGGGATGTGGTAGTACTTCAGAGCTGTCTGATTAGATCGTGGGGGATAGACCGGTAGGCGTTAGCCAAGTCCAGCCAGACAACTGTCAGGTCACCTTTCTTCGCCCTGGCCTCATGTATCATCTGGCTTAGGACTCCTGTGTGTTCCAGGCATCCCACAAATCCTGGGATCCCGCCCTTTTGGATTGAGGTGTCGACATATCCATTCTCGATCATGTACATGGACATCCTCTTTGCCAGCACTGAGAAGAAAATTTTGCGAGGCTGAGGCTTCCTCTTTGGGGACAAAGCATCCTTCTGCCTTCTGCCAGGTTGGTGGAACGGTGCCTTTCTTTCAGATCCTCTGGAGTAGCTTCTACAACCGCCGGAGAAGCTGTGGGCACTTCTTGTACACCCTATAGGGTATACCGCTGTGACCTGGGGTCTTAAGCCGCTCGTGCCTTTTTAACCACTTCCTGGACTTCCTTCCAGGTTGGTTCATTGATGTTGAGCATAATGGTGATGGGGCTCTGCCATATCAATTTCTGAATTTTCATCTAGGGGAAGACGGCTGTTTGGGTCACTATGCGTCTCCTTGAGAAATGCCTCCACCTCCTTTTTAGGGCTATTCAGACTCCCAGATTTAGCTTCTCCCAGTAGAGACCTGGTGAAGTTGTAGGGATTCTTTATGAACTGGGCCCTCCACTTCGCTTTCTCTTTGCTCAGTTTCCTCATCCTTTCCGCCTATCTTAGTCTCCTAAGGTGCTCCCGAAGCCAGCTAGTGAGTTCCTTTACTCCTTCCTTTTCCTCCGTGCTACTTGCTTTGTACCTCTTGTTAGGGCTCTTGATTTCTTTCCATAGGCTGTAAATTTCCCTCTCTCTTCTGTTCAGTTGCTTCCCTGCCTTGATGTTGCCCTTCCTCTCTATCGTGCCAAATCATCCCTTTGCTAGATTGTACGTGATCTCCGTGAGGGTGTTCACTTTCCGCTCAGCTGTGCCTGCTGACGTGACTTCAAGGATTCTGTTCAAGTCCTCATTGAGGTTGTCCCACTCCTTGATATCAGACAACTTTGGCCACCTAATCGACTCCTTCATGGGTTCAGGCTGTGGTATGGCATCTGTGGAAATGCTCCCTTGGAGTGTAGGTGACTGAGGTGCTGAGAAATCTCCAGCACTGTGGGGGTGCTTCTTGGCTGGAGCTTTCCTGCATGTCACTAGATTCTAGATCTGCACGCTGCACCTGTGTCTCCTCCCTCCCACACTTGGTCTGGGCCTGGTGTATTTAGACGTATTATAAAAATTCTTGGTTCAAAACAGCAGGATTCAAGTTAGATGTGTTCCAATTTAGATCAGCATGCTTTGTCATTCCTAGACACAATATTCTTATCAAGCAATCATACACCATATCCTAACCCTAGCCTACTTCTAAAAGCAAGTGACTGGTGGAAAATAATGTTGTTAAAGCTAAATCCCAACCCAGTAATCCGATCGGTTGATAGGAATGCTGTTCCAGCACTAACAAACTTGCTGATCCAGGAAAACGTCCTTGAGAAAATCATGAAAGTTAAGCACTGGCTTCCTAAGCGTGTGTTTTTCATTTTTGATATTTTTATCCATAGTATAGTATGAAAAATAAATGGGACTGTGGAGTTTATTTCTTAATCCTGTGAATCCTGAGACATGAAATAATAGTCAGAAAAAGCTTTTACTTTTTTTTTTATAGATGGAACAGTTTATTGAACCTTTAGACAAAATTTAAACAAAAAAAAAGTTTGCATGTGTTTTTGTTGAATATCATATTTGATACATCAGGATTGTATCGTTCATAAATTATGATACAGAAGAATTTAGAGCTCAAAGAGGAAAAAACATCTCAGTTTTATTCAGAGGCCCAAGCTGAGGAAAAATATGCAATTTGGTGCATTTGCTGATATTTATATGGCCATAAACTCAGATTAAATTCTGATAGCTTGTTACGTAAATCAACGAGATCATAAATAACAGTTATCAGTGTCGATCATCTACCAATAATGTGTTGATATTAAATGCTTAGATTTATGATCAAAGCTCTGGAGTTTTCATTCAAACCATATAATACAATGTAATACAACAGTGACTGAGATAAACGTTACTCAAAAAAAAAGCCACATTTTAACTTGATTTTTCTAGTAAATTAATCAATCAATTAAATGTAAGTTGCTCAGGTCCAGTAAGTATTCATCTTGAAATAATACTAATAATGCATCAATTCTTACTTTTACTTCATGAAAAACAATAAACGTTTCACAGCAGAAGCAAACCATGACCTGAAGGAAGTTGTTTTTTCAATTATACTAAAAGGCCTTTTACTTACTGTAAAAGTATAAGCTACAAATCAGAGGACAGATGGCATGTAGTAGATTGTGTACAACAGTTTTGATCAAATTGATCATTTAGAGGCCTCAGAAGTCTGTGTATCAAATATGATGCAGTAGGCTTTATAGGGTTAAAGCTGTCTGTGTGTTTTTATACTCTACCTGGGGTTGACCTGGCTGACGGGAATATTAAGGCGAGCGGCGATGTCCTCCACAGTCTCGTTACCCTCAGAGATGATCCCGACACCTTTAGCGATGGCCTTGGCCGTGATGGGATGGTCACCGGTCACCATGATGACTTTGATACCTGCTGAGCGGCATTTACCCACAGCGTCTGGGACGGCGGCTCGGGGTGGGTCAATCATGGACATCAGACCCACAAAGCACAGGTTGTCTGTCTGGAAGTTAATGTCATCCGTGTCGAAGGCGAATCCTTTGGGGTACTTGTCCTCGGGCAGGAACAAGTGGCAGAAACCTGGATAGAAGGAGGAAAAAAGACTGTCAGAATGGATTTATTCTACAGTTTTGAGGATCCAATGTTTTGGTTTTTCATGTGCCTTGGATTTATATTCATGTTTGTGCTTTTTTTCTCACCCAGCACTCTTTCTCCCAGTCCTCCGAGCTCCAGGTAGGCGTTCTGGAAGGCCTCCTTCATTTCCTCATCCATGGGCTGCTCTTTGCCCTGCAGTATGATGGTGGAGCAGCGGTCCAGGATGCGCTCTGGTGCCCCCTTCATCACCAGCAGGTAATGGCTATCATTACCCTCGTCCGACTCGTGCACTGACAGCTGGTGTGAAAGCACATCCGAGCACATGAGAATGAGTGTTAATGAGAACAGAATAGTCTGTTAAATGTGAGTCAAGATTAGCATGTTTAATCATTCGTAAGAATTAAAGGAAAAATCTTCATTCATAATCAATTTAAGAAATTAAAATTATTACAGTGTTTTAGTTATTAACAAAAATGTATTAGTATTTCATGTCACAAAATACACTTTTTCTTAGACGTTGATATACATTTCAACATAAAATCTTATGTTAACTTAAAAAAAAAGGACATGAACATGTCAACCATTTATTTGGCAATTAAAGTTAAAATAATATAATTTAATGTCATTAATACTGGTTTAAACTGCACAATATTTACTTTGAATAATAACTATAAAATTGTTGGTACACCACAACAAATTTATTCTTCATGGACAGTAAATATACAATATTATTTAATTAAGTACTTTGTAAGTGAAGGTTACACTGACTGAATATTAACCAAGTTGCAACCAACGGATGCTGGACTCAATGGATGAAAAATTCAGTCACATCAGATACAGAACAGTACACAAACCTGGTATTTGTTGGTGGAGTTGAAGGGAATTTCGGCAACTTTCTTATTCTTGTCCCTCATGGCTTTGACGGATCCACAGGACAGCTCAATGCACTTGAGAAGAGCCGATTCAGAGGCGTCACCTGCGACATCACGTTTCAGGATGGGCAGAGAGTCCTGTGCCGCCTTAAACACGGCTCTGTTACAGAGTGCCGCCACACGGGCCAGAGACAACCACGTCCCAGAGCTCTTGTCAAAGGATGCACCTATTAGAGAACATACACAGGATCAATATAGTATCTATATATAGCCTAGCAACCAGCCAGAACAGCTCAGCAACAGCTCGAACATCCCGATAATCTATTTATACTACCATTCCAAAGTATTGCTTTTAAACAAAATCTCTTCTGCTCACCAAGGCTACAATTGCTTGATCAAAAATACAGTAAATATAATATTGTGACAGTTTTACAATGTAAATGAACTATTTTCTGATGGCATGTAGTAGATGGCATGTAGTACAATGTAATGAACTTTTTAATTTTTTTAGTAACACATTTTTATGGTTTTAGTTTCACTTAACTATATAACAACCCTGCTTTGGTAACATATCAAATGTCTTTATTGACACTTTTGATCAATTTAAAAAATGAAAATCCTGTCATCATCTACTCAAGTTGTTCCAAACTGGTATGAGTTTCTTTCTTCTGTTGAATATAAATATTTTGAAGAATGTTGGTACCCCACTGATTCCATAGTAATTTTTTTCTCCATACAATGGAAGTCAGTGGTTACCAGGAACAGTTTGGTTACCAACATTCTACAGAAATATCTTATTTTGTGTTCAACAGAAGAAAGAAACTCATACAGGTTTTTAACAACTTGAGGGTGACTACATGATGACAGAATTTTTGGGTGAACTAGCCTATTAATATGGAAGCCCGTTTCCGCCACTGAATAGGTAATTGCAATTCTGACTTTTTTTCTCACAAGTATAACGTCTTTTCTCAAAACTGTGAGATATAAACTCACAATTGTAGGTTATAAGTAAGTCCAGTTCTGAGAAGAAAAAAAAAAACTATTTTCGTATAATCTCACAATTCTGATTTTATAACTTGCAATTGTTTAAATGTTGCATTTCTGACCTTTTTCTCACAATTGTGAGTTTATATCTCACAATTCCGAGAAAAAAAGGCAGAATTGTGAGATTTTAAAAATCACAATTACCTTTTTAATTTTTTTACTCAGTGGCAGAAACAGGCTTCCATACTTTAACGCATCCTTGCCAAATAAAAGTCTTTACTGTTTTACAAAAAACAACAACAAAAACAATCTTACTGTCCCCAAACTTTCAAAAGGTAAAATGGATCTAGTCTGCATCTATTGCCTTAGCAACTCACCCGACTGATCTTCGGTGGTATCCGCCTCATGGATCTGATTGTCGAACCACATGTGGGCGACAGTCATGCGGTTCTGCGTCAGGGTGCCAGTTTTATCGGAGCAGATGGTGGAGGTGGATCCCAGCGTCTCCACAGCCTCCAGATTCTTCACCAGGCAGTTCTTACGGGCCATGCGCTTGGCCGTGAGCGTCAGACACACCTGAGAGATGCAAACAGAACGACAGAGAGAAACAGAGGAGCAGAAAAATGGAACCAAAGGAAGTGTGAGGCAGAAGTTGAAAGGAAAAGGAGGTGGAGAGAAAGAGAAGCGAACAGAATTTTAGTGACATTATGCTGTTGGTAATGTGGCACAATGCAGCATCGTGCAGTAATAGAACCGTGTCAAATCAAAAAGAGGCTCTGAGGAGCAAAGCCAAGCACAGCGAGAAGCAGAGAGGTCAGAAACATACTCTACACAATGTCTGTATTTTGTTACTGACATCAAAAGACAAGCCAATCAAAATCGAAGGTATATTTGCACAAATTCATCTGTCACTTGGTAGGAGCGAGTCAAATTAGACAGATGCCAAAATGAACAGTTGTGACATGCCCTTATCATCCAAACCCCCCTAAAATGTGACACAAGATATACAAATAAATAACCCAGAATATGTTAAATAAAAACAACAACTTTTGTGTAGACCATAATTTTTCTGAGGTGAATTATTGGCTGCTGAGAACATGCAAAATGCAGGTATTTCACGTGTACTTTTTTCAAATTTTAGTCATGACTGAAATAATAACAAGTCTTTTAGACCACGATCTGTCCTGTGACAGACCACAACTATAATTTACACAACTATAATCAGATTTAGAGAAAACTCATTCATATAAAAATCATTCAAAATGTCAAAATTGAATTAAAAAATCGTTTCAATTCTAGTTTCAAGCATTTTCACTTTGCATAAAACCAGATTTTCTCTATATCACATGAATAATTATTATCCATATTGTTTTTGTTTACTTTTGTGCTTTTTTAATGTCCAGTATAGGTGCTTTTTTAAGCAATGAAACATATGCAAGTTATAAAGGGTAGTACAACTGTTTTCAACATTACTTGAGCAGCAAATCGGCATTTTAGAATGATTTCTGAAGGATCATGTGACACTGAAGTCTGGAGTAATGATGCTGAAAATTCAGCTTTGCATCACAGAAATAAATTCTATTTTAAAGTATATTCAAATACAAACCAGTTATTTTAAATTATAATAATATTTCACAATATTACTGTTTTCATTGTATTCTTGTTCAAATAAATGCAGCCTAACAGACTTTTAAAAACAAGAGACACAGTTGTGTCTATGGGTTTCAGAAACATATTATTGTAATATCTTACAAAAGCTTTGACTTTTTATTATTTATAAGCATTGAAGATTGCAAAATGTTTTCAAAAACTACAAGAAAAATCCAAGTAGTGGAGTTAAGCATTCAAAAAAAATTTTTACAGTCAGAATATTTATGTTAAAATTTTAAATTAATGATGTATTTAAATTAAAAAAAAAAAATTAACATTTACTGCACATATAGAATTTATAATATCTAAAGCGATACATATATATGACGTATAATTTGCCAGTTTGGTTCAAAAAGCATTAGCAACCTTACAGTCAAATATTATTTGTAAAAAGTCTCAATGTCGGTGTGTTTAGCATGCACTGTCAGCATGCACATTTGCTTTGCCATATGAATTACACATTTCTGAATGCAGTGATGCACAAAACCGTCTGCATAGAGTATGTTTGAGGCCTAGTTGTGCATCGCAGCCAGAGGCACAGGCCAGCCCCAATGCACAGCCAAGCACAGCACTATGTGGCGGCCACTAGCTCGCACAGGCAACTAGAGATACCACAGAGTAATACTTTTTCAGATTTTCATATTGGCCTAGGCTTTCAACAGTGAGTCTGTAAAAGAATACAGGAAGGGAAAGAGAGGAACAGACAGAGAAAAAGAGAGAGAGAGACAGCGATAGAGTCACGAAGAGTCACAGATATGAAGGATTAGAGAGAGGGAATACAGTTCAAGAACACACATGATGATATTCAACACTACTGGAGCGTTCACTGACACCACACAACCACAGACCAGAAGCCACAACACTCACTAACACTGTCAAGAGTTACACTGAAGAAGAAATGAACCAGAGACGAAAAAGGACAGACAACAGATACACACAGAGTAAAGTGTCCAAATATAATCTCATGGAATATGCTCAGAATGGCACACAACTACAATACTTGAACTAGAGAACTGTGGTAGTAGTAGAAATTGAAGCCTGACTTTCCTGTAACCTGACCCCTCCTGACTAGAACTGTAAAATTAAAAGAAAGAAACTAAACCAAAACTCACTTACTCACTTTCTTATGTTTTTATCTACCTACTACTGAATGTGCAAAAAAAAGAAAAAAGAAAAAGCTATATTTCCCCTGTGATTAATAAATGAAATATCAAACATGATTTTGCATAAACATTTTATTGTATTAATTTATTTATGTTTTAAATAAATATTTATTTTATTATTATTTTGTTTTTTATTATTTCGTTTAATGGTTTGGGGTCAGTTAGATTTCTAATGTTTTTGAAAGAAGTCTCTCACTTAATTATGCATTAAATTAAGTCCAAAGTGACATTTAAAGATATTTGTCTTGCTGAATAAAATGACTTCTTTCTTTTTTTTTTTTTAAATCTTTTGAATGATAGTGTAAATTCATTTACTGACATATCATTGCCCCTTGTGAATTAATATAGCAAATATAATCTAGCACACTATACTGTATTAAATGTTTATCGCTGCATATGGTGTTATGTTTCACATAATATTTCACATACTCAGTAAGCAGTCTGCAGTACATACTGTGCAGTATGTAGTGCGTACTGTGAAATACATAGTACATACTGTGAAATATGTTAATATGTTGTATGTCCATTCCAAACAAAGCCATGAACAAAAGAAAAAGAAACAAAAAAGACGACAAACACACACATTAAGTCACAAATTATACTGAAAAATAACAATAAAAAACATGTATGTGTCAGAAAAAGACATTTAAACACTTGCAGGGACACCAATACAGACTACAAAACTCTGACACTGAGAAAGACAGGGAGTAAGCAGGAGTTCTCACAGTGACGGTGGCCAGCAGTCCCTCGGGCACGTTGGCGACGATGATGCCGATGAGGAAGATGACGGCCTCTAGCCAGCTGTAGCCCAGGATGATTGACAGGATAAAGAAGGAAACGCCCAGGAAGACGGCCACGCCGGTGATGATTTGGATGAAGTGCTCGATCTCCTTGGCGATGGGGGTCTTTCCGGTCTCCAGGCCGGAGGTCAGAGTGGCAATGCGGCCCATGACGGTTCGGTCACCGGTGCAAACGACAATCCCACGAGCGGTACCTGACAGGAGAAGAGAACAGAGAACTAAGCTGATATTATTTTATTATGTGAGAAGAAAGAGCGATAAAATGTGTGACTTTTACTATTTTAAGCTTCGATATTTAGTTGTAGTATTCCTAGTTGTACATAAGCCATGTCATCCTGCAGCCCAAGACCGGTTGCCCACTGAAGCTAAGCAGGGCTGAGCCTGGTCAGTACCTGAATGGGAGACCTCCTGGGAAAACTAGGTTGCTGTTGGTAGAGGTGTTAGTGAGGCCAGCAGGGGGTGCTCACCCTGTGGTCTGTGTGGGTCCTAATGCCCCAGTATAGTGACGGG
>JAUZSZ010000132.1:28583605-28596083 GCA_034780575.1 Labeobarbus marequensis
TATTTCTCTTTAAGCAAAGGACTTTGGAGCATCTTTCAGGTGGATGTTTGGCAAAGAGGCGTGTTGGGTTAGGAATCTTGATGCATGCATGACCCAATGTGTAAAATATAACTGACATGCATAAAATAAAAATGCATGCATGCCAACTCAGGCTGCACAATACAGGGAAAACAGCTTGAACCAGCCTAAGATTGTTTGCTGGTCTCTCAGTCTAGCCATCTGGTACTCAGCTGGTTTAACTTATTGGCCAACTAAAACCTTTTAAAGTCAACATGAAATGCTAGAAGTGACCGATATTTTTTGTTTTGTTACGCATATTGAAATTAGTGTTATTTTAGCATCATTGATACACTTTTATAGTTTTTGTGAGGAATGCAATGAAATTTTAGCCTCCGGAAATGATCAGCCGAAAATGGCATTTTTGGTTTTCAGCCAAAATATATGCGTTTAGCACACAAGTTTCACTCTCCCTCTAGCAGTCACTGCGTGTTGTTACACTCTGCTCAATATTCCGCTCTGGTGTTCTGCCATGGTTGCCAGGTCTGCGTAACAAAACTAGCCGAATGGCCAATCAAAAATAGCCCAAAAGTAACCCAATGTACATAAAGTGATCATAAACACATCTCAAGGGCTCCTTACCAGTGGCTGTCCTTCACAAAACGTAACATCTACTGCAGTTATATGTGTAGTACAGCTGTACCTGGCAACGCTGGTAAAGTGACGCTACACTCTCATGACGCCATGCACTGCTCACGTGCTCTGATAATAATAACTTTGTAGGACTATACATTATTTGGATAATTAGTAAGACAAAAAAGGTACGTCTGATTCTGTTGCATAGAACTGAATAAGAATAATATATTGATATTTAATATTAATATATTTTCTGACCAATTTTATTAGTTACTTTCCATAAAAGTGTGGTTATTTTATTGGCTTGTGTTTTTTTTAAATTCAGTATCATTAAAATTATTGAGTTAAATTATTAAGTCATACAAAATTACTTATTTAATAAAATAATAAATAATTATTTCAAAGAATTTTCGGTTTCAGTTTCGGTGATTGCTGTGTAAGTGCATTTAGTCACCCTCTGAGCTGCATTAAACAGTGTGTAAAGACACCTAAATGCCACTTCAGAAGCACTTCTGTGCCACCTTTGCTGTTTAAATTTCCCATTAGGTTAAGTTAACAATAATAACCCTAATCCAGTCTTGCCAAATCCACTGTTTTCCTGCGGAATTGGGCTACTTTAGCACTTTTGCTGCGGGTTGTTTTTCATGTCTGCTAGTTGAAGCGACCCCAATAACTGCATATTTAGCCCCTGAAATGCGAATTTTACCCTGGTAAACTCGCCAACGTGATTTTTACAGGGGGATCCCCTCGAAACGCCATTAGGCTAGTTTTTAGTAGCAATTGGGCAGGTTTTGTTGTGAAAAACTGGCAAACCCCTGCCCTCGTCCGAATGTAACAATTACCGAAAAAGGAAAAAAAAATGTAGGACAGGATTTAGATATATGCATGGTTTGCTGATTGGATTTTGAGGTGTGTGCTTTGCACTCAAAATAAAATACATGAATGTAGGTTTAAGTGGACTAAATGATTGGAGAAGTCCTGCATATGTCACCAGAGAAAAGTCTGTCATTTGCACCTGAGGCCCAGTTATATGACATTTTGATTACACATTACAAACATATACACAGATGAATTGTTCACAACAGAATCTGTAATATGCATTTAGAAAACAGATAGGGTGAATTTTAATTTCATGCCAACTTTAAGCCAGCCAACAGACCATCGTGACCACAATGAGGAACCAGCAGAGCTTTTGTTTTTCAGCAATGTTAAATTAGTACAAATTTGAAAAGAAAAAGTTATTTAAAAAAAGTGTAAAATAAAACATAACACTTTGATGCTTTTTTTTTTTTTACACACACACAATTTGTTGTCTGTTGCAACTGTACCGCACACTGTTTAATGCACGAGAGATGCAGAACTTGCATGGAGATTCTCGCGCGCTATAAATAGGCATCAAAACAAAAGCATCGCCTCGCGATCCTGCCAAATCTGTCTGCGACAGCAGATCATAAGACAACCAAAACAAATATGCAGACCTCTTAGTCAACTTATGTGCACATCTGACATAGTCTTTCATTTCATATGCACGCCTAAATAAAATCAATGGAAGCGAAAACGTCGCGTTTTTATTTCTTTTTAAGGGTTGCATGCGTGTTCTGCTGCAATGACAGCTCATTTTGCATGTTTCTATCTAATGGGACAATGTTAATAGCATATGCATCAGGTAAGGTAGCTGTAAAGGCAAAAACCATCCATTAATGATATCAGAGCTTCCTCAACCAGCCTCCATTAAAATGTCAGCTTTTGTTATGCAAGCAAAGAAAGAAACACTATCTAAAACTATGCAACATGTAAACTTCCGCTTGCAAACAATAATGCCCCTATGCCTCCATCCCTCTCTCGGTTAGTCTCGCTTGAGAAAATAAAAGAGGAAAAAAAAAACTCGAGGATAAAAAAAAAAACGAAGAGAGAAAAAAAAAACATCGACGCCAATGCGAGAGAGACGCAGCTTCATGCAGACTTCCGGCTGGCGAGACGGGGAGAAGCGCCCGCGTGAGTTGCTCAAATTTGGAGAAAGAACGCACAATTGACTTATAACTCTGTGTTAATTACCGGTGCTGGCGATTCCCTTTCAACCCCCAGGGTTCCTCCGGGCCGGGACAGTTCGGAAACTTCGTCCAAATCCGCCCGAACCCCTTGGATTCACCGATTTTTTTTCCCTCAAATTTTTTTCTATTTTTTCTCTCGCGAAGGGCTGTACGACTCCGTTCGAATACACTTCCTGTGAATGAGGTCAAAATGATAGCAAGCCTACCGCCAAAATCACTTCCGCCATGTGAGGTCAAAAATAATAAATAAATAAATAATGTTCTTTTAAGTTATGGATTTGCGTACTTGTAATTTATCTTTTATGAAAGTCACGATGTATCTGCTTATTATGAGTCTTAATAAGTTTAACTGTGAAATAAGAAATGTGAATCCTCATCAATTTTATGAGTAGGCTATATATAGAAATTTATATGAAATGTGAGTGCCTTTTCAATTCTTGGTGCGTTAATACTGTACATGTAATAGTTTTTTAAATAGCTTTTTTTATGGCTTTATATTTATATTACAACCTGTTATTTTACTTATGCAAGTACGTATTCTTTATATAATGTATTTTAATCATGCCTTTTTGAAATGGGTCAAATACATTTTTAAAAAATGTGTCCTGCACATGTGTCCTATACATGTCTTTGCTGTTTTGTACATTGTATATTCGTATTATTCTTTTTATTATCTGTGTCTTGTCATTCTGTTGCACTGTGGAGCTTTTGTCACTAAAACAAATTCCTCGTATGTGTAAACATTCAATAAAGCTCATTCTGTACTGCTGTCTTTTTGCAGTTTAAGTTAGACAACTAAATTAAAAACTCACTTTAATAAAGGCCGTTATGGAAAACAAAACATGTGTCAACGCTTTTCTGTGTTATATATCTATTCGATATATTTATGTCTATAAAGCTCTCAGCATATTTACAAAATAATCTTTTGACCGCTTCTCCGCCCATTTGGGGCGGGGTCTTATTGGATGCTTTGTATTGATTGGTTCCGATCCGACCAATGAGAGATCAGTGGGTAAAGCGACTACAATTTGAATCCAAACGGCTAGGAGAGGTTTTTGCGCTGGGGTGGGTTTTTCTGTAAGTGTAATTATCAGTTCCTTGTATAAAATATTTGTTATTATATGTTTATTTATATACATCAACTGTAAGTAATGATTTATTTCTTGATGTTAAGATAAAGCTTGTTGTATGAATTTGTATGTTTATTTTGTAAAGTTACGTGATTGACATTGGCTAGCCGCTATATATTTCAGCAGCTGTTTTTGTTAATACACATGAGTTTATTGGTAATTCGGAGTTTATTAATTTATACATGTGCTTGATGGGCAAAGTTATTTGACTAAATGCCTTTAATTAACGTTTTTTTTAATTGTGTTTTTTTTGGGTTTGACTTAAAGAAGAATTAAACAGGATCCATGAACAAAGAGGTAAGGTTATAAACAGTTGGAAATGCATGGGAAATACATCGTTTTCAAATCC
This sequence comes from Labeobarbus marequensis, assembly GCA_034780575.1. Taxonomy (NCBI): domain Eukaryota; kingdom Metazoa; phylum Chordata; class Actinopteri; order Cypriniformes; family Cyprinidae; genus Labeobarbus; species Labeobarbus marequensis. Next base: position 28,587,769 of record JAUZSZ010000132.1, read on the forward strand.
CTCAGTTTAAACAACGCAAAACTGCGTTTTCAAATTTATCTAACGTTACTTTGGAGAGTTTTCAAAAGGCTCCGTTTTTCTTGTCTAAAACGCCACCTCAAAACGTTTTAAACGAAAACGTATAGATAAGGCCACAGACTCAACAAGTTAATATCCACTTGTAAGCATGCATATGCAGCCTAAGCTACTTGTTATTGCTGTACAGTGCAAAATATTATACACCTCATCAGTAATTTAGTTTGAGTATTCTTAAACTACAACTGCTTTGTTTTGGATTGCACATCTCTCATTAGCTCTGTGGTCATGTGTACCTTCTGAAAATCTGTTGATGTTTTTCTCTTGGTTCCTCTGCAGAATACATCATCCCGTCTCCCTGTTATGTCTGGGAAACGGGCTCACACCAACAGTACAGATGGGGAGCAACAGCAGCCTGTGCAGGTGTGTTTTCAAATTTCTCTTATGCTTTAATCCACACATTTCATTTTTGGATTATTTTGAATATATTTCATAGAAAAACATCCCCACTTTTCTCCAGAAGAAAATGCGTAAGATAGATGCAGAACCGCCTCAGAGGTTCAGACCTGCAGCTAGTGTTGCGCCCCCAAGGCGCCCGGTGGCAGTCAAAGCTCCTGGTAAGTTATACTGAAATTTAATGTTTCGTTTTAGTTTTTGGGAAGCCATTTGACTAAACTAGCAGATGGGGTCATGTCATCTCTCTTGTTTTTCAGCCAAACCTCTTCGTCCAACTGGAGCCGCAACAGTGGCTGTTGCTCCCGCAAGAGGTATTGCACAACACGTGCTTTAACTGATCATAAACACAAAAACTGTGGGATTTTTATTTACTGTAAATATTGAATCTGCAAAAAATCAATGAGCGCCATCAATATTATAAGTAATTACAGTAAATGCACAATGTGAATGTCAACTAAACATCAATGTTGTTTTTGCATCAAGGTGACCAGAGAAAACCTGTTGCAGCAGTGTCTAAAGGTAAAACATACATGCGTATGTGGGTCAATCATTTCCCCCCTTTTTATGGTCTGTAAATACAATGATACAGTATAATAAAATAAATCACTAATGGATGATGTGTCCACTTTCAGCAGCTGCAGGTTTAGGTATGTCACGGAGGCCAGGATGGGACCTGAAGGGCAAAGTGAGTGACATGGAGTCCAAAGTCCAGAACTACCAGGGCAAAATAAAATCTGTAAATCAGGAAAACGAATATCTGAAAAACTCCATAACCAAAGCCCAAAAGCATAAGGCTGAAATCGAAGAAGAGAACAATGGTCTCAAAAAGCATCTCAGGTAAACATGTTAAAAATAACTCCATAATAAATCAGAACCTGGTGGTCTTTTATTTATTTGTCTGATAATATTCCTGATTCTGTTGTAGGAATTGTGAAGAGGAGCTGGAAAAGCTGGCTACTGTGAAAGATGACCTGGCGCAAACCTCTACAGAGAGAGATGGTCTTAAGAAAGACCTCAACAAGCTAACTGAGGAGCATAAGGTTTTGGAAGGACTCAGGGATCATTTGGAGTCTGAGCTCCGCAATATACAGGTAAACATTTATACGGCCTTATTTATACTTTGAATAAACATACGCTTTGTTTAATCTGATTCTATAAAACTTTGCCTGTGTCTTTCTCAGACTCAGCTCGCCATTCAGACCTCTGCACTGAGGCAGTGTCAGGACAGTTTGAAGGAGAGCCAAGATCTAGTCAGGAACCTTGAGGAAATGGTGGCCCATCAAAGGGAAGAGCTCCACCTTGGAGAAATGGAACGAAGGAAGCTTCACAACACTATTCAAGAGCTCAAAGTGAGCTTTCATGTTTTTTTTTTGTTGTTGTTGTTGTTTTGGAGAAGAATATAAAGCTGTATTGTTTATTTGGTGTGTGACACCATGCAGTGATAAATCATTTATGACCAAAATGAGCAATAATACATTCTGTTTGTTGCTTGGTGTCTATTTGGCACATTTTGTTGGGTAAATTTTTTCTTAAAGTCAGACTATCCAAAATCTCACTTATGTATTCATGTATTCAGTCATTTGTTTAAATATGCATTAATTAATACACACCACCTTTTTAGGGCAACATCCGAGTGTTTTGTAGGGTCCGCCCACTGCTGACTGGCAATCAGCCTGATATTCTGCACATTCAGCTGCTGGCCCATGACAACAAGGCTCTTACCCTTGCCAGAACAGAAGAGGTAAATGTTTCCCATCATGCTTCTGGTCTTATGGATGTTAAGTTTGGTAGAGTCTCATGTAGCCAGACTGAGGACATAAGGCCTGGACTCAATCCCAGTTTTCATTGGCCAAGGAGCGCCCAAGACTGTCTGACTGATATGTAAAGCAGCCAATCACAGTTGATGTTTAGGGCATGAAACTGTGAAGTTGATGTCTCTACAATAACATACCAGCATGCAACCAATGAATCTGAGGCTGAGACTAAAGAATGTGCCCAACAGCCTTTCAAATTCCCTCTTCTCTTCCACAGTCGCACACAGGTCGCACAGCTGACACTCAGAAGAGCTATAACTTCAGCTTCGACCGTGTGTTTGGGCCACGTGCCACTCAGCGTGAGGTTTTCGAAGAGATCTCCCTGCTGGTGCAGTCTGCTCTGGATGGGTACAACGTTTGTTGCTTTGCTTATGGCCAAACTGGCAGCGGGAAGACCTTTACTATGGAGGGGAGCGATCTGGAGGAATTGTGGGGAGTCATTCCACGTGCTGTCCAGCAGATCTTCAAGTCTGCCAAAGCGCTCCGCGAGCAAGGGTGGCAGGTAAGGGCAACGTAGAAGTTTTGTTTGAAATGTGTTTCCAAATGAGGTTAAATGTTTTGATGATAGTTGTTGTGGTATTGCTTTTGTCCGCCTTGTTGTTTGTTTATTAATAGACTGTTTCTGTGTGTGTATTTTTAGTACACCTTCACTGCCAGCTTTGTGGAGATCTACAATGAGACTCTTCGAGATCTTCTCTATACGGGAAAACCAAACAAGAGACCTGAGCATGAGATAAGGAAGATCTCCAATAATGAGATCACAGTTACCAATCTGACCTACCAAAAGGTCAACACTGAAGATGAGGTACTGCTCATTTATACATCATCACACAGTGATATGTCATGTTTGGTTCGATTAAAACGAACACTGGTGCGATTGCTCTGTTAGTGTGGTTCGTTTGAGTAAGTGTGAATGCTGCCATCCGAACCCTGGTGCACACCAAACAAGCAGACCGAGACTGCTAAAAAGATGGGTCTGGGTTTGCTTCCAAACAAACTCTGGTACAGTTCGAATGATATATGAATGCAACACGGACCAAATGCTTCTAAACAAACCAAAAACAGGAAGTAATGACAAGATGCAATGCTATGCAACATGATTTGATGACGTGGAACGAGCAGTGTAACCAAAACAAAATGAGCAGAGGGCAAACTTGGAGCAATGATGAGGTAAAGTGCCTTTTATGAGCTCCTTGTGAGTTTACAGGTGGTGAAAATAAAATTATATGTACACACAACAATGAGCGTGCTTAGTCCAGCAGACAGCATTAGGTGTGGCACTGAGCAGTCTGATCGGTGAATGGGTGCTTTGATATCATACACCTGCAGCGCCACTTTAAGTCGAACACACCTTTTGTTCTGTCACGAAATATACATCATTCAACCCGACCAATCAGCTTGTGAATGCATCACTATGCCTTTAGGTTCGCTGTCAAAAATGCCAGTGTGAACCTAAGCGGACCAGGACCAAATGTATCATTTTCCTTTTTGGTCCGAACCGAACTACAAGTGAACACACCCATAACACTACTCTCAAATTCACAGTAATCCATGTTGTATCTGATTTGTTCATACATGAGTGTGCAGTATATTAATGTGTCTCTTTCTTTCCTCATGTCTCAGGTACACAACTTGATCATGCTAGCAAACCAGAACCGGTCCACAGCCCGCACGGGCATGAACGATCACTCTTCACGTTCTCACTCTGTGTTCCAGCTAGACATAGAGGGGCAGAACTCTGATCGAGACACCAAGTGCAAGTGTAAGAATCATAGAGTACCTTGATTTAATAGATAAACTGCACTTCATAAAGGGGAAGGAGGTCCAATTAAGAGTAGTCTTAATTGGGGCTGTCAATTTGCATTTTGAATATTCGTTGGATTTAAAATAAAAATCACATTCACATTCGAATGCAGAAACTTTGCATTTAAATTTTATGTGAGCCAGGCAGCCTTATCAGTGGCGCACGAAATGTGATGACGATGTAAGTGCCGTTGCTTTTTAATGTTTTTGTTAGCCTATCCAGTTGAATTCAAAAAGAGAACATCATTGCAGGCATCTAAACTGAAACCAAGCCGTTCAGACTGAATGCATATTTTGTGCGTCTTCTAGAGCAGTGGTTTTCAAACCAGTCCTGTGAGCACGCCCGACACTGCACATTTTGTAGGTCTCTTATATCTGACACACTCATTTCAGGTCTTGCTGTTTCTGCTAATAAGCTGATGAGTTGAAACAGGTGTGATAGATGAGGGAGACACAAAAAGGCTGTTTCTCAAACAGAAGGCTGCATCCTCCGGAGGTCGCATTTGAGGCTGCGTACGTCATAAAGATGATCTTATTTTAGAATATTAGCAGTTATAAATTTGACCATTATTCTTAGTTAAGTGTAAATTCTTGTAATATGCTTTTGACTCGCAAATGTAATGCTCAGTTTACTGAATAAACCAGGCCTCTGGAGGATGTAGCCTTCCATTTGAGAAACGGCCATCATGTGCATTGTTGGGGGTGCTCACAGGACCGGTTTGAAAACCACTGTTGTAGAGGGACATCTATCACCGTTGCACTCGCGTCTAGCACAAGAGAGCCGCATGTTCAGAAAGGGATGTAAAATGAATTCAACTTTTTAAAAACATGTCTTAAGACTATTATGGTCTGTTTCCCATCCCACTGCATCGCATGTTTTTAAATGGAAAAAAGTACTCTGCGATTTGCTTTCGTCCCTTTGTATTAAACTATGCATACATGATGCTGTTTTATTCATAGGCTAATTAAGTAACTTTATATTTGATTTATAAACATTATGCACCTTTTCACGAATAGTCATGTTATTTTCTTTATTTTATAAAGGTGCATTAATAATATTTTGCTCAGTTCGCCCTCTTGTGGCGTCAAGGTAGAAGACAATCTTTTTCCCCCCTAATTAAAATTATGCTCTTTAAATTCGAATATAATTCGAATATTGGTAATATTTTAGTACAAAATTCCAATTCAGCCCTAGTCTTCATATTGAGTTTGTCCATAGTTATATTTGATATTGATGCCTGACTTTAATTGTATGATTGATTGTGTATTGGTTGCGTTTCAGCCGTGCTGTGTCTGGTGGATTTGGCTGGTAGTGAGAGAGTGCAGAAGAGTCAGTCTCAAGGAGAGCGATTCAAGGAGATGACCGCCATCAACTCTTCCCTCACCAACCTGGGAATTGTGATCGCCGCTTTGGCCAACAAGGTATGTTTTTAGCTAACTATGTGAGTTATTGTAGAATATAACTCTGTCAATATCAGTTTATTTTCAAAACCAAAATTACAGTCTTCTAGATTTCTTGGTATATTATGCATTATAAGTAGTGAGCTATAAATGTTGTCTCCAGTTATATGACTTGCTGTGCTATAATGATTTCTCACATTCATTTTCCTTCTAAACATCTACAGGAGAGCTTTATTCCCTACCGTAACTCAAAGCTCACGTACCTCCTCCAGAACTGCCTCGGAGGCAACAGCAAAACGTGAGTATAATGCCCAAGTACACGTTTGTTTGTTTGTTTGTTTGTTTTATAGCCTGAGATGGTATGTTCTTTTAGGGGTTTGCAGAATATAATTTTTGCATTTTTAAGGAACATGTGACTCATTTCTTTTCCTCTGTACAGTTTGATGTTTGTGAATATATCACCCGAGGAAGAGAGCTTCAGTGAGTCGCTGAATTCTCTGCGCTTCGCCAGCAAGGTGAGTGATCTCATGGGACCACATCAATGTTTTTAGTTCATGAAAGTCTCCTAATCTTCAACTGTCTATAACTCACATATACTGTGTTGCAGGTGAACGACTGTGTCATCGGAACAGCCTCAGCTAATCGAAAGTAGTTCAGCTGTCATTTCCACTGTTCATTTTTTAAAAATCTGAATTTTTCATCTTTTATCCTCATCTCTCCTGTCTTTCGTATATTTTTATATTTCTGTGATGCATTTTTAATGTTCTATCTTGCTAGCAAACAATTTTTATTAATGTTTTAACAACCACCAAATGCATATTTCACTGGATCTCAGATGGTGATCAATAAAATTTCTATTTTGGCATGTAATGCAGTGATGAGCCTCATTATGATGCCAAATGGACAAAAGTTTGGAAAATTTTGTTCTTGTGGATATAGTTTGTAGTTTTATGGAAATGCAAATGAGAATTGTTTATCTTACAAGTTATCATGGTAATCAGTTTGTCAAAATACTTCAATAAAACTGAGGTAACTTGAACTTTGCTACTGTTCTCATAAGAAATAAATTTCAACAAACTCTGAAAGCTTCTTTCAATGTTTAAAAGATATCCCATGGTAATTATACCCATAATATAAAGTGATAATCCTTTGTTACTGGACAAATGTTGTAAACATTAGCATAAACATGTAATTCATGAGGGATCAAATCAGTGCACAAATGTCCTCTTCCAGTATCTGCTGTGATCCATAATTTTAAGGATTTTTTTTTTTTAAATCTAAACATTACAGTTACCAGTTTTATTTATTTTAAACCCATCAGAATAAAATAACGAAGGAGACTTAAGACACTTCTGGATCAAAGAGTTTTAGATGAAGCATAGCTGACTGCTCTGTTGTTGTTGAAGGCTGGAACAGTGGTATATATTTAAATAAAATTGTTACAATTTCTATAGTTTCTAATATTCCAAAACAGCACTTGTTGCCATGACAATAGAGAGTAGGATCCAGTGTTGCTTCTCTTTTTAGTCGGCCGAGTCTAGAGCAGCTGTCTGGGATTTCTTAAAGGCAAACCCGATGTCAGTCCACCATTACGCTCGGCATTCCCGACCGGTGGGAAACGTCGATCTATCATAATGAAAACCCCTCTTTTGAGTGCCTGACGGACATTTAAATCGGTAAGATATCTTGCTTGATAAAAACAGTCTGATATATGATACGATCCGCTTCCGTGCTTCTCAAGGCGACGCGGATCGGGTTCGCAGCGGCTGGCTAATGTAAATAAGAGCCTGATTTCAGACGCGACTCTTGTAAACGGGGTCTGAGAGTTTATACGTGGCGAATATTATTTTAATACACGCTGACAGCGAGCTCGAGAGAGCCACAGACTGTTTGTTGACCAAACACCAATGCAACTTTAATGGAATAGCGATATATTCACATTGAGGCATTATAACAGTGTCTGAGGAAACTATATTCGTGATATAGTCTATTATTAGACAACGGAAAGACTACTTAACACGCCAACAAAGTGAATAAAAAAAGTGCCTGGTCAATGCCCCTTGTTCTTTGGACCTGCAATAGCATTTACTGGGTTCAAAGAGAAATAAAGAATATTTGATCGATATTAATGTTGTATTATGTTATGAGGATAATCAAAACACCTATTTTTAGCAGCTGTTTGTTTATGTACTTATGTCATATATCTAAAATGTTTATGTAATATTTATTAAATATATAGCATATCTTTATTATATAAACAACATTTTTTCATGTGAAAGTGGCTGAAAGTCATTCATTTTCAAAGTAAATTTCATTTTTATGCAAATGAGATGAATTCTGTTGTCACTGTGTGTGAATGTGTATTCAGCAATTTAGTAAAACAGGACTGACAACCATATTCTGTTGCTGTGTGAAAGTAGCCTTTGTGTCCCAAATGATGCACTGTACACTATTGGTACACTATCTGTGTACTTGGTTGGAGTAGGCACTACATTTGAATTTGAACTTATTTTGTGACTGTTAAAAAATTACATTCTGTTTATTAGGAATATGGGTTGTGTGAATGAAATTTGGACATGCTATATCCACCAAGTTGTTATTATAATGTGAGCTACCAGTGTTAGTTATGTTGCTTCGCTGAACATAGTGTACATATTTATTCTGTGCGCTATGTACTCAGCTGTCTAGTGTATGACATAGAGTCAGGTCCATAAATATTGGGACATCGACACAATTCTAACATTTTTGTCTCTATACACCACAACAATGGATTTCAAATGAAACGAACAAGATGTGCTTTAACTGCAGACTGTCAGCTTTAATTTG
>JAUZSZ010000132.1:28731448-28741654 GCA_034780575.1 Labeobarbus marequensis
TCTAAAGATTCTAAAAAACCCAAAGAGAATCAACCAATTCAGGAAGATCGGCCCGTTCCCCAAATGGGATTCAAGGAACCCAAGACCACGTCAAAAGAGCAACGGTCTTCGGAGGGTAGCTTCTCAAGCTTGGGACAAAGTAAGCGGCGGCCTGTGTTGGACAATGAAGGCCATGCTACCAAAAAACGGAAAAGCAGTTTTTCAGAGAGCTCGCAAAAGCTGCAAGCGTGCCCTGCCTTGCTACAGCACCACCATTCGGATAAAAAGATTTTGAAAGACAAGCCGCAAATCCGGCATAGTAGGTTACAAAACACGGAACTTTCAGAGAAGAGAAAACCATCAGCTTTACCGCCCTTCCAGGATGTGTTGGACCCAAATGACTCAGACATGAACGACAACACATTCACCAGATCAGACGTAAGTGAATTTCTAATCATTATATGTGAACATAACAATATGAAAATTTGAATATGAAAAGCCCTTGATTTTCCCTAGCTGGTTAGTTGTCCCTCAAACTGGTTATTGTAATATCTGTAAGCATTTGGTGAGCTTTATCATAACTTTTATGGAAATACAGTTTGCTAATAACAAAATAACCGAACTGAAGTCTTTCTAATGATTGTTTAAGGTACTATAGGAATCCATAAAATATTGGTACCATATTGATTATCATTTGATTAAAAAATATATATTATATATTTATTTATTTAATTGTATAAATATTAGAATATTGTATTATTATTGTAGCATTTCAATGATTGCTTTTTAGTTTTTAATGCGAGAGGGGATCTAATAAACTTGGTGGGTGTCCAGGAGCTGAGGCACCATTTGTCTGGGTTGGGTGCAGGAAATCAGTGCCACCCATTGCTAGACCTCTCGGCTTTTCAGGACAGGAACTCTGGTAGCTGGTCAAAGGCTCCTTGTTTAGGTTGTTTGGGTTTTGTTCAAAACAAAAGCACTGATGTTGTACCATTTTCATTTCATAGTATTGTGGATTGTGTGTTTTGGATTGAATCGCTGCCACGAGGAGGGCCAATCACAAGGCAGCTAGCAAAAAATGTGCTGCTCAACTGGCCATTGTCTAGTCTGGCCATTGAATTTAGTCTTGATTTCATTTGAAGATAGTACAGTAATAGTAGTATTTATAGTAGTTCATATAGGTCTAGAATGTTTTAAGCTTTGGCAGTGTCACCAGTGACAAGGTTCATTTACCTTCATCAAGAGAGCAGCTCATAAAACGGGGGCTGTTTTATTGGCTCGAAGGCAAGTGCTGAGACGAGATTTATGGTTTTATGACACCCGAGGAGAATGGGAAAGGACACTATGAATATCTAAGAGTTTTCCTCCTTAAAAAAGGGGGGGGGGAAGGAAAGAAACTTCAGTGGTTATGACAACTGATGAATTCCAGGTGCTGCTTTCTTTGGGTCACCAGGTCTGTTCAGCCCTGAAGGCCCTGCTCTGATCAACATTACCACTAACATTCACACAATCTATTTCTGCCTTTAGAAGGGCAGTAAAAGTGTTTTGCAAGAGGAAATTGTATTTGCCTTTGCTTTTTTCTAGATGCTTTTCTATGCCTGAACTTAACAAGCATTAGTAAATAATGAAACAGAATCAGAATGGAGAGAACGAATGCTAAATGGACAGTTTGATGGATAATTTGCTGTCAGCAGTGTCTCCTGTTCTATAAAGTGTGAGCGTCTTATCCTAAAAATAACTGGTTTCTCAATATCAAAATGTGCCGTGGGTTTTACTGTGGTTGAATAGGAAACCATAGTAAATATAAAGTAGTTTTTCATAAATAGTAGAGGAAGTGCAGGACTTTCTTCAATTATACAAATGCTGTTTAGTTGTAATAGTAGTAGTTATAGTAGTTATGGTTATTGTCTTGCTTGTTTGTTTGTTTTTCTAGCTTTTTAGACCATAACTAGCAAGTGTAAGTGGATAGACTCATTAAATGCACAGGTAGATATATAATAATAATATACTAAATGTTTTGCTGTTAGTTTTCTGGTGTGCATGTAAACATCCTGACTAGTGAGTACTGGGTTGGTTATTTGTGTATATCTCATAACACTTCAAACTATTTTTCACCCCCTTTTGTACCTAACTATCCAGACCATACTTAACCAGTGATGTTATTGTTAACTAAAACTATTAAAAATTGTTGAAATATAGCTAAAATGAAAGAAAATAGGAATATTAAATAGAAAGACTTTTAAGTCTAAAAAAATGAACATTTTAAATGTTCCCTTGGAAGCTAACTGATTTTTTTTTTAAGTTAAAGTACTAAAATTACTAATATTAAAATAAAAAATAAATGAAATAAAACTAAATAGAATTGTTAAACATCTAAAAATAAAAGCTAATTAAAAATGAATAAATACTGTGATATTATATAAATAATACGAAACACACAAGATACTTAACACAAGATAAATTCAAGTATCAGTTAAGGGAATTTAAGTGTTGCAGTCACTGGCCAAATCCAAAGCGCATGTTGCCGTGTATCTCGCTCAGAGTAAAAGACTAGTGGGGGGTGGATGTAACCCAATCCTAAAATCTGTGTATATGACGTCCTCCGTAAGAGAAGAGCTTCACGAGCTTGAAGGGAATGAGACAATAGTCAGTTTCAGAGCCACTGCTAGATTTATGGCACCACAGCAGAGGCGATGCTCATAAAGCCACAGACCAGCTGTGTGGTGCTGCTAGTGACCACCTGCTTTGCCTCTGCTAAAATCGTGAAGCTTGTGAAGAAGATCTTTCATTATTGTGTTTATTGCAGCATTTTACCGTAAATGCAGGCTTTTGAAGAGTAATCTTGAGCATATTGACATTTAAGTCCATAATCTGTTAAAAAAAGAGTTTGAATGATCATTTTGACAATCGTAGTTCATATGTTTGACAAAAATGTTATATTATGTGCTGACAAGTGCTGGGTAGTAAGTGATTACATGTAATCTGGATTATGTAATCAGATTCCAAAAACCAAGTACTTCTAATTAGACTACAGTTTTTTATTGATTACATATTATTTCCACAGGAGCCTTTAATTATTGATAATTTATTGATTCTCCCTGATTCTTTTTCATCCTTTCCTTTTTTTTTCTAAAATAGCCTACTGTTTAAATACATTCAGAAAATCTTTTTTTTATGTCAATAAGATACAAGTCATGTGATAAACGAGTTGGGTCAAAAGTAATCTAAAAGTATTCAAAAAGTAGTCCGAGTACATTACCTAAAATGTGTAATGTAATGGATTATGTTACTGATTACAGTGTTTGTCGTGTAATTTGGAATCAGTAACGGACTACAATTTGCACATAATCTACCCAGCTGACACATGTCTGTCATGTGAGCACCAAATTTAGTAACTTTTGTAACAGCATTTAACAGACGTTTCCATGTTTAATAATTCAGATGTGTGTGTTCGGAGCTCTACCGCTTTAGTGCATCATTTTAGTTTGGTGGTCTGCATGTCACCGCAAACTGCAGACAGTGTCCATGTTAATGGAAGTTGCTTTTTCATTAGCTCTAAAACAGCGTAATGTAGCATTTTACTGCATAGCCACAGCTCTGCCATTACTCAAGTTTGGGTGGCAGCAAGGCCCTCTCTTTTTCTCTTCACGTTCTCTGGTTTTGAACCTGAACACTCCTGATGATCTTCATGCTTAAAGACCTGCTAGCCTTTACTCATGAGTGATGACATCAGTTTTATTGTCTAAGGGGTGCGGGGTTCCTTCGATGAGCTTTTACAAGTGTCTCGTTTGGGAAGAGGGGTGCGGCCTGTAAGAGAAAGGCGGCTTGATTTACAGCGCAGAACCCTGACCATGCGTTTGATGTCAGCTAGGCTTCCAGACGGACAAACAGGCAGTAAAATGCAGACTGGAGAAAAAAGAAGGGAAAAAAACAGTGAGAACGAAGGGAAAGGAACTGCAAAGAAACAACTTTGCTCTTCCACAGGCTCGGCGAGGGGTTGAAGTTAAGTGTCTTTACCACCCTGCTTGCAGGACTTTTGGCAGCCCCTATTGTCGACTCGCTTCACGGGAGATTTTTAGCACCTGCCCCCTGCCAGCAACTCTCACTAGCACCACTGTCACCCCCAGTCGAATGAATGAGCCATAACAGTTTTATAGCGCGCTGTTATATTCTGCCTTCATATCGTTGCAGTATTTTTGTAGGTTTAAGGAACTGTGAGGATGCCCGTGGTGAATGGCTTTTGGCAGGTGCTGTGTGAGGAGATGGTGGATGTGGGTTTGAACACATTGTTTGGAAAGGCAAGTGGGAAAATTACTGTAGTTATTGCACAGTAACCATAATTTTGAAGTAAGGGCATAGCAAGTCAATAAGACAAAAACAAGCTAGAAATTCTAAGTAGATTTCTACATTTACCAAAGATGAGTGAGTGTTGTTTGTTCAAACAGAATTCACAGCCATGATACTAATATATTGAAGATGGTTGCTGGATTGTTTGTTTGGTTTTTTTGGTAATTGCTAACTAATTATCTCTATCTAAATTCCTAAATATTGCTCTCATTCATATTTTTCCCCTCACCTATTTCACCATATAAATTTTATTTCCAAGTGCTTAGAAAAGTAATAGGAAACCCAAAAATTTGAGCTTATCAATAAAGAAGTCGTCTTAAAAAAATGCAGTAAAACATTAATATTGTAAATTTATTTTAAAATAACTGTTCAATGTCAATATATTTGTATATGTAATTTATTCTTTGAAAAAGCTTAATTTTTAGCATCATTACTCCTGTCTTCATGGTCACATGATGCTTCAGAAAACATTTTAATTTGCTCATTTGCCAAGAAATATTTCCTATTATTATCAATGTGGAAAATATTTGTCACCCAATAATTCTTTGATGAATAGAAAGTTTAAAAAAACAGCATTTCTAGGCTTTACTGTCACTTTTGACCAATTTAATGCCTCCTTGCTGAATAAAAGTATTTATTTCTTTGAAAAAGTTTTTTTTTTTTTTTTCCTTCCCATTTCATATTTGCACATATCAGACCTGTACACACATTTGCCTAATATATTTGCACATATTTGCACATATCAGACCTGCACACACATAATTGTCTATATTATATATTGTGTTTTGTACATTGCCTATTTGTATATTTGTTTACTATTCTTTTATTATCTGTGTCCTGTCCTGTTGCTGTCTTTCTGTTGCACTGTAGAGCTTCTGTCACTACAACAAATTCCTCGTATGTGCAAACATGCTTGGCCAATAAAGCTCATTCTCATTCTCAAGAGTCAAGCCATTTTTATTATTATTATTATTTTTATTGCAGAACACAAGATATTTAAAGGAACTTTCAGGTGTTCTTGTCCATATAGTGAAAGTCAGTGGGGTCCAAAAAGATTCAATCCCCCAAAAGGACATAAAAGTTATGTAAAAGGTAGTCTCCAGTAGTTTGATCCAAATTTTGGAAGCGATATGATCAATGATAAAAAAAAGAGCAAACTTTAAAGGCCTACACACCAAAACTTTACAATAACAATCCATTTGTTAACAATATTTAATTTCTAATGTACTATCATGAACTAACAAAAAATATATATAAAGCATTAATTTCAATAGAGAATCAGAATCTACGTCACACCTCGTTGGATTCTGCCATGTTTTAGGTCACGCTCAGGAGCACAGTTGCCAAGTCTGCGTATTATACGCGACTTTGGGCTTCTTTTTTGTAAAGTTGCGTGAAAAAATCCCTGGTTGCAGGTGTACTGTTTCAAGTCCAGGTAAGCATGAAGAGTCAGATTTCAGAAACTACAATTCAAAGATTTATTGGCATCAGAGGTCAACAGCAAACACAGCCTGCATGCCACATGGTGGCACACCTTCAATTGTTCTTCTACACCTTTTATAGGTACCAACTTAGTAACCCATAGTGCCCTCTTCTGGTGAATCAATAATACAAGAACACAGCATATTCCCTCATTACTTAGAAAAACATACATTCCTCACTGAATCCAAAATTTAAAGTTAACACAATAGTTTCATATTATTCACACTAAAGTACATATTAATGAACAGCTTAGCAATACAGCATAACTGATTCTAAATATACACCATGGAACAATGCACTACTTTAATACTAGTTACTTTTAAAACTAAGTAACATAATCCTGCAGCCAATGTGGAGGTCGTCTTACACGTGCTGAACCTCTTCCAGGAGCAGTTGAAGGATCTGTAGAAAGAGTTTGAGTTTGATTGTTAATTGTTGTTTTAAGCAACACTCCAGAGGTAGATGAGGGACCCGTATGAAGGGGCAGGGCCACAAGTTAATTTTTAGTGGAACATTCTATAGGTGCCAAGGTAGGAGATAGACGAGACGCATGTCACTTTTTCCCATCTGACAACTGGTAAGTACCTGAACCAATCTGACAAGAGATTTGCAAAGTTTTGAGAATTTTGGATGTCCTTTTGGAACATGAACTGGACTCTGAATACGCACCCAATCTCCCTGTTTGAAGTTAGGTTTACGAGTTCTTCGTCTAGAGTCTGTATATGCTTTCATTTTCTTTTGTGACAGGGATACTTTCTGGCTCACAACACTTTTGCTGGTTACAGGAGGAGGATGGATGTTCAGACAAGTACGCATTTTCTTACCACAGAATAACTCAAATGGAGATAGTACAGTTGCAGAATGCGGAGTAGCATGGTAAGCTTGAAGAAATTGTGTTACTACTGGATTCCATGGCTTTCCAGACACAATAGCAGATTGAATACAGCTCTTGAGCACACAATGAAATCTCTCAATGGCACCATTTGCAGCTGGATGATAGACTGATGTACATATATGCTGAATTGCTTTTCTCAGAAACTCAGCAAACTCTACTGACCGGAATTGACATCCATTGTCAGACACAACGTACTGAGGATTTCCAAATCGACTAAAAACAGATGTCAAAAACTTAATCACATTTTGAGTTGTGATCAAAGAAGTAAATGCCACTTCAGGCCACTTACTATGGTAGTCAATCAGAGTTATCATATAAAGACAATCCCAAGTAGCAGTTTCAAATGGGCCCACAATGTCAGCAGCTACTTTTTCCCATGGGCCAGAGGGATAAGGTACAGGTTGCCGAGGTGCAGCAGAAACAATAGCTGTTTTATCAGAAGAGACACAAACTTGACCAAAGAATCAATACCTGGCCACCAGTAGAGTTCCCGAAGGTGCTGCTTTGTATGCACAATTCCTTGATGGCCATCATGGGCCAGATTCACCAAGATGTGCCGTAGTGAAACAGGAAAAAGAAGATGTGATCCTCTGAATACATAATTCTTTTGAAAACTCAGTTCATCCCTTACTTTGAAATAGGGACGTAGATCTTTATTAACAGCCACTGATGAAGAAGGCCATCCACGATCAATTTGTGCACGTAACAAATTCAATTCTGGACATGAAGCAGAGGCAGAAGAAAACTCAGATGGAGTTACAGCAGACATCTCAGAAGACAAAAATGCAACAAATTCAGGTTCTGCATCAGAAAGATCCTCTTCAGAAGCTGGCAAAGGCAATCAAGACAGACAGTCAGCAGTATGATTCTGAGAACCAGAACTGTAAACGACTTCATAGTTGAAACATGAGTCGTGCTGCCCAGCATGCAATTCTCATTCCTGCACAATCTATTCTTTTGGGAGATAGAAGCACTGTTAAAGCTTGATGATCAGTACGCAAGGAAAACTTTCGACCCCAAAGATAGATTCTCCATTTTTCAACAACCCAGACACATGCTAAGGCTTCTTTTTCAATTGTTGAATACTTGCATTCAGCAGTTGACAAAGTCCTTGAAGCCATTTGCAACAATGCGTTCAGTTTTATCTTCATGAATTTGAGCCAATAGAGCACCTAGTCCATAGTTTGATGCATCAGTTGAAACCACAATGGGCAAATTAGGATCAAATAATCCCAAAACAGAACTTTTAAGCAGCAACTCTTTCACAGTGTTGAAACTTTTCTGAGCCTCTTCCAACCAACTGAAGTCAACTCCTTTCCTGATACAAGCATGCAATGCTCTACCACAGTGGCAAAATTTGGAATAAACTTGCTGTACCATGATATTAACCCAAAAAAGGAACGAAGCTGATGTGCATCTGTAGGAACTGGTGCATGAAGCATTGCATTAAGATGATCCTCGTTTGGATGAACACCTTGTGCGGACACTGTATGGCCCAAAAACCGTAGACTTGTCTTACTGAATTGGCATTTTGGAGTATTCAATTGAAGTCCTGCACTCTGTAAGAGCTGAACAACTTTGAGCATGCAAACATGTTCATTCTGTGTCCAGCCCCAGACAATGATATCATCGAGATAGTGGGCCACATTTGTCAATCCTTGCAGTACGGTTGATAACATTTTCTGGAATGCAGAAGGTGCCGAAGCTAAGCCAAATGGTACACGGAAAAACCTAAACAGGCCTTCATGTGTTATAAATGCAGTCAAATCACGGCTTTCTTCATGTAATGGGAGTTGGAAGTAAGCGCTCTCCAAATCAATTGTAGAGAAAACAGTTGTTTCACATAGCTTAGGCAACAATTCATCTATATGTGGCAAAGGATAACTGTCTGTAATCACAGCTTTGTTTGCTTCTCATAGATCTCCACACGTAAATGCCTCCAGATTTTTTCTGCACTACTACAGTTGGTGAAACCCAAGGTGATGCATCAACTTTCTCAGTAACACCTAGGTCAAGAAGACATTGAAGTTCTTTAGAAACAGCATTCCGAACAGACAATGGTAAACGTCTGAGTTTTTGATGTACAGGTGCAACATTACAAGAGATCTTTACCTTATGCAGGAAACCTTTTGCACATCCCAGTTTAGCCACAGGCACTGAAGCAGAAAGGCCCATCACATGTACTGGAGGTTGAGCAGATTTTGTCGGAATAGAAGATCCTCCAAAGTGAAGATGCAGGCCATTAATTAAATCCATTCCGAGAAGAGCAGTGCCAGACTCAACTATAAAAATTGACATCTTGCAGTGTGACATCATTCTTGGTGACAGTAACAGGTAAGCATCCAAGTACTGGTATTGGATCATGGGAATAAGTCACCAATTTAACAGAAGGAGACAGCAAGGAGTTTTCTTAAAGTATGTCTCATACACAGATTTTGGCAGAATGGAAACAGAGAACCCAGAATCCACTATCGACTCCACAGGTACAGAAGCAGAAGCAGTCGTGATTGTAGCAGTACACTTAATCTTATCAGTTAGCACATTTTGCATGTACAAAATTTGAAGTTCAGGCAATTCAATTTCATGTACTGAGCATGTTTGTTGTGAACAACATTCTTGAAAAATGTCCAATCTTTTGACAATTATGGCATTTTTCTGAAGCAGCAGGGCATCTGAAATCATTTGCGAGATGTTTTGTTGATCCACAATGATAACATGCACGAACTGATGAATTCAGCTTAGAAGTTTTAGAGGTCTTAAAAGTCTTAGAAGAAACAGAAGGCTTTGTAGATGCAGAATATTTAGTTTTATACTGACCAACAGCTGCCACAGATTTTCCTTGTATTGCTTGCACAGGCACCAACTTCTGGTCTGATATGGTTTTAACTTGTTCACCTGCAGCTTTAATTTGAGTAGCAATTGTGATGGCTTTACTGAGAGTCAAGTCAGTCTCCAACAACAGTTTTCTCTAATACAACGACTGGCCACATTTTCTACTAACTTGTCACATAAAATTTCTTCAAGATTTGATCCAAACTCACATGTGGCTTCTAAATCTTGAAGAGAAGTTACATACTATAGAACTGTTTCACCAGGTATTTGAATCCGTTTCCTAAAAGCATGTCGCTCTGGAATTGCATTCCTCCGAGGAACAAAATATGCTTTCAAAGCCTCAATAGCTCCTCCATAGTCTCTCATTAATTTGGCAAGGTATAAAAAAAAATGTCTGATCTTCTGTGCCTAAACAATGAAGAAAGAGATCTTTCTTTCGTGTAGCAGGCCATTCATCTCCAGATGCATTAACAGCCAGTAAATAATTCTTGATCTTTAGCCAAACATCAAAGGGTATCGAAAGCTCACCAGGACATGTCAGGAACTGCGTAGGAAATGAAGCAACTGCAGCCATCTTTTGTTCATAATAGTAAAATCCTCGGTGCCAAATTTGTAGTGTTTCAAGTGTAGGTCAGCATGAAGAGTCAAATTGCAGAAGTTACAGTTCAAAG
>JAUZSZ010000132.1:29052299-29064846 GCA_034780575.1 Labeobarbus marequensis
TGGAAAAGAGAACAGCAGAAATCAGCACGAGTGTCTCACAGTCCTCTGCTGCTGAGAGTCTGACGGGACGACGAGCGATGAACGGACCTGATCTCAAGACATCCCAGCTTCAGCACGATCTCCTGATCCACATGATCCGCAATCTCCAGCATGTAGTCATTCTTCACCTGCAAACACAAACATTCACAGATTTGAGCCGCTGTGGATAAGAAGTGACTGCTAAATAAATACATGTTAATGAAAAAATGAATAAAAAAAAAAACTTATTTTCAATAAGCATTATATATTTAAAAAGATCAATACATAGCTGAAATGATATGCAAAATTATATCTATAATTAGGAATTTAAATGTTTTGAAAAAAATTATATATTATAAATTATATATATATATATATATATATATATAAGCTATACTTTTTTAATATATTCAAATTGTGTAAATAATACTTAAAGGTATAAGATTAAAAATCTGATATATACTTTATATTAAATTATTAAATAATTAATATAAAATATTAAAAGAAAATAATTTAACAAAAATTACATGACTTAATTTGTAAATTAAAGTATTGATTTGCATTAAACATTTAATATAACCATGAATAAATTTAATACATATAGTATGCACTTTTAGCATAAAAAATTAAATCAATGTGATGTACAAGATCATATGATGTCATAATATGATGTAATAATGTTTATATTAATGAAAATTATTATAATGCAAATTTTAGATATAATAATTTTCGGAAACAATATATTAAAATATCATTTTATACTTTATATTAAGTTAAGTATTTCATATAAACATGAATAAATAAATATACAGCACACATTTTTCTTCATAACATTATGGTTCTGCATAATAATGTTTATAATATCACTGAAACATATAAGTTTTAGATATAATTCTAGATTTTCTAGAATCAAAAATTCTAGAAGTTTTGTCTCTTTTATATTAAAATATTTTATATTACATGATTACTTATTCAACAGAGACACAAATAAATATAATAAATATATACATTTTCTCCACAAAATTAAAATTTTAACTATTGATTGATTGATTGAGCATAATATGACGTATTAATATTTCTGTTATTAATGACAGTCATTGTAGTGTGTGTGTGTGTGTGTGTGTGATGGATGATCTGACTGAGAGCTCGAGGTGTTTGCTGTTGTTTTGTAGAGTGACGCAGCAGCAGGTGTTCAGCAAACACAAAAACTAAATCACTCATCAAAATAACACAACGGCCTTCCACTGTCCACATGATCCACGGCTGCAATAAACCTCATCCACGATTCTCCTGTCAGCGAGGACGCTTCTTCAGTCACAGCCAGAGGAAGAGACATGCGCCACAAACCCTCTGACCTACTTTACACACACACACACACACATATGCTGACATGCGCGCACACGCACACACACACACACACACACACACATATGCTGACATGCATACACACACACACACACGCTGACACTCACATATGCACACATACACATGCTGACACTCTGACACACACACACACACACACACATGCACACACGTTGACACTCACACACGCGCGCGCGCACACACATGCTGGCGAGGGCACCTTCACTCACCTGCTGATAAAAATAGTTGAGAGTTGGTTTGTCTTCAGCGAACTGATTGAGGAAGCCCTTGGGCAGGTAACGGATCCTCAGCTCATACCTGAGGAGGAGAAAAACAACACGATAAATGAAAAGGGTCATGACAGGAGAAATCACCATGTGCCTAAACATCACACACACACACACCTGTGCTAATAACAGAGTCAAGCTCATGATGAAACCTCATCTTTCTCCACCAAATCAATAGAAAAAAATAAGGAACTACACTGCGCTGAAAGAAAATAAAGCTCTGTTTTAGGACCACTAATATTTTTTGCATTCTATTAATGACAACTGAGCACATTTTCGATGAATAGAATAGAATAGAATAGAATAGAATGGTGGTTGTTTTGTACTACTGCAGCTTTAGGTCCAAGACAATAAAGTATAACTCTAACACTAACTCTAATTTCTTACTTGTTTATCTGATTTGCACTATGGTTATGCTACTTTAAATAATAATAATAATAATAATAATAATAGTAATACATTTTATCAAGCACTTTTCAAGGTACTCAAAGATGCTTTATAAGAGATCAAAATAACAATAGCAGCATAACAAAAAAGCATAAAAATAACAACAGCACTTTATTTTATCTATATATTTCTTTTATTTATTTATTTATTTATTTATTTTATTATGTTTTACCACCTAATTTGATTTCTTACTTGTTAATTTGATTTGAACTATTGCTGTTTTAAAAAATACTCAAATATGCTTTACAAGAGATAAAAGTAACAAAGCACCCTATTTTTATTTTATTTGTATTGCATGCAGCAAACACATTAGCAGTACTGATATTCAGTTATTGTCATGCTTCTGAAGGATGACAAAAACTGAAGGAGAAGAAGAAAGAAAACTAGAAAATGTAGAACATTAAACATTAAAAAAGAGAGGTGTGTATGTGTGTTTGTGTGTGTGAGTCACTCACTCCAAAGCCACACACACATGACCCCTATATAACCGAAACCCTCCAAACAATCAATACTAGAGTCATTCTGATTCCAAACACACAGCTGATCACTGCTGGAGAATGAAACTCTCCATCATGAGGACACTCATAAATCACTTTCAGGTCAGTATGATTGTTCTTTCCAGCGTGTGCTCTGATCTTTTTCACAGTCTGTAACAGTACAGCTTCTTCATTTGAAGGGTCTCCTGCTGAAACTCCAGAGGAAATGATCCTTCAGTGCTTTTCCTGACTTCCTGGACCTCGCTCAGGAAATGATCAAATCTCAGTTCCTGAGCAGTGAAGAAAGCAGGAGCTCAAGCACAGTTTACAGACTTCTGAAAGCAGCTCTGCTGGGAAAAGCACGGTCTCTACTGTTAAACTGTGAAAATGTTCTTTACTTTCAGGCTCACAAAAATAAAACAGATATAAAAACAGAAGTAGACTGACAACAGAATCAAATTAGGACAATATAAATATATTTAAATCAAGTTCAGTCAAATGTATTTGTACAGTGCTTTTCACAATACACAGTCTCTCAAAAAATCTTAACAGAAAAATCAAACTGTGTATATAAACTAAATAAATTTACTTAAAAATATAGAAGCACATATTAAAAGGATTATACATACATTCTAATAGTATTTTAATAATCTTTTATATATTATTAAATATATTAATATTATATATATTTTAATGTTTATAAATATAAATATTAATATATATATATATATATATATATGTATGTATGCCAAATTTTTAAAAAGTATTATTAAATAAAATATAAAATTAACTTAAGAAAATAAATTAGAAAAATGTCCCAAAAATGTGATGAAATTTAAGCAAGTAAATAAAATATATTTATATAGTAATATATATATGTATTTATAATATAAAGTATATGAATATAAATATAGACATGTAAATATTTTCAAAATATATACTGTATGTATGTGTATTATTGGAAATTATGGGCATTCCAATCGTATGGGGCTTTCTGCCGGCCTAATAATGAGGTCATTTTGTGAGCAGATGATTGGTTGTAGCAGGGACATGATCACTCAGATTTCTCTCTAGAGGAAATCAAAGCAGCGAGAGTCGTCTGCCTGCAGCGAAAGAACTAGATCCTCTTCCAGCTCCATCTGAACATGAGCTCATCTACCTTACAGCACAAACGCTGAGCGAGAGATCCATCAACACCTCCGCAAAACCACAACAACAGCGACAGCCGCGCAGGAGCGCTATTAGAGCTCCTAAAGAAGGACATCAGTGCTGAGAGCGGGACGCTTCGTCCACAGACAAACGACACTAATGGCCTTATCTGACCACAGCCTCTGAGAGTCACAAAAACAGTGACATACTCACAGCAGAGCACCGAGAGCACACATTATTGTCTGTGCACTGTCAGAATGGCAGTAATTAGACTGTTAGGAAGGAATCTGGCTGGGATTTCCCACTGATTCACATGAGCTCTGAAGAGAGAGAAGAATTTAGTGTAAGGAGAAAATCTGATTATTCAGGAATGAAGACTTTTAATGTTTTTGAAGTCTCTCTGCTCACTAAAGCTGCATTTATTTGATCAAAAATACAGTAAAATAGTGAAATATTATAACAATTTCAAATAACTGTTTTCTGTGTGAATATATTTTAAAATGCAATTTATTGTTGTGATCAAAGCTGGATTTTCAGCATCATTACTCCAGTCTTCAGTGTCACACGATCCTTCAGAAATCATTATAATATGCTGATTTGCTGCTCAACAAACACTTCTTATTATTATCAATGTTGAAAACAGTTGTGCTGCCCGATATTTTGGTGGAAACTGTGATACATTCTATATTTCGGGATTCTTTGATGAATAGAAAGTTCAAAAGAATAGCATTTATTTGAAATAGAAATATTTTGTAATATTATAAATGTCTTTATAGTCACTTTTGATCATTTTAATGCATCCTTGATGAATAAAAGTATTCATTTCTTTAAAAAAGAGAATAAATCTTACTGACACAAAATTGTGAATGGTAATATGAATTAAAAGTGTAAATCTATCAGGAAAAAGCCATGTTTACAAGTTCCCATGCTGCTAAAATGACTGGACTGGCATGGTTTTTGACGGTTGTGACATCAAAATTTATAAACAGGTAAAGAGTTTTATTTGAGGCATTTGGTAGCAAATGAATGAGTTACGTTCAATAAAAAAGCAATACTTTTGAATAAACAGAAAGCTCAGAAAGTCACACATATTGTACACAACTTTCTCAATCGTTGTACAAACTTTTGCAGAAGCTATTGTGCAATGATGAATCATGGGTTTCAGATGAATCCAGCCTTAAAAAAAAAGGTCGCTTTTCATATCTGTCAGATGATTCTTCCCGTCTAAACGGGCCATTCTTGACCAGAACAAGCTGCAAAGCAAACCAGATTTGATTCTGGCTGTATCAGACCAGCACGTATCTGTTAAGAGCCGGACTGAAGGTTTAATACTGGTCTGGGCCTCAGGGTGCAGAAAACCACCAAAAGCACAAATAATCAGATCAGATCCCTCAAAACCTACAAGAGTTTGAGATAATGAAGCGTTTCTGACATAAAACAGCAGCAGCTTGTGTACGGGGCAGTTAAAAGGTGGGAATTTAAATCACTGCTGCTCTTTTCTCTGCGCCTCTGTGCTGTGAGTGACAGAACAAAAGCTGCTGAGAGTGAATTAGCGGCGGTGAATGGATGCGCAGCTGCTTCACGGGCCACACAGGTCTGACGGCTCCCCTGCTGCATTGTGGGTAGAGACGAGGTGACATAAAAATACCATCTGTGAGGGTATAACTCACAGACTCCGATAAAATAAAACACACACGGACAAAGACAAGGCCAGCAGCAGGCACTAATTTAGAGGACAATGAATTGAAACACTCCTCCTGCCGCAATCACACAATCAGAGGGGCCCTCCTGTCCCCTACTGATACATGTGACGTTTGTCATTCAGACGATGCCCTTTCATTCATAAAAACACTCTTAAATAACAAGATACATTTCAACAATCACATGCTGGTTTGAGCCGGTCTAACCCGACCAGCTGAGAAGAAAACCAGCCAACAGACCAACCTGACCAGCAGACCAGCTTCGGTTTTTTTATTCAGCATGGGTCAACAATCAAAATCTATGTGATGCAAAGAAATATCACAAACCTGAATGAACTTCTTTTTCAAAGAATGCCATTTTACCACATGTATAGAAAATTGGGATGTAAAAACATTATGAACAAAACTGACAATCATAATAATGCAGGGCCAAACTATGTTGCTAGAACTCCAATTAAGAGGCAAGGTTGTTATTGTTAACTAAAACTTCAACAGTTAAAACTGTTCTGAAAAGCATATTAAAATTAAGCAGAAATAAGCTGGTTAAGCATATTATTTCAGCATATTAAGACAAATAAAATATCAATAATAGATCAAATAATATATAAATAACTACTAATTAAAAAAAGTTAAATAGATAAGTACTAACATTATTAAAGCTAAAAAACTATTGCAATTATAATATTTTAAAATAAATATATAGATATAAATACATATATATTATAATATTTTAAAAATCCAAACTAATAAATAAAAGAAAAGCACACAATAAAATTACTAAAAATAAAACTTAAACTATAAAAGGATTTATTGCTTTTGTAAATGCTAATTTTAACATTTACTAATACAATATTAAAATCAAAAGTTGCATGTTAATATTATTTAATGGACCTGAGCTCACATGAACTAACAATGAACATTTTTTTTTGACAAAGATTAATAAATGCTATAACAAATGTATTGCTCATTGTTAATTAGTCATTTAATGAATGAACACATATTAATTAATGATACCATACGGTAAACGTTTAGTATAAAACTTAAATGTGAAAAAAAACTAAATTAAAATGAGAAATATTGCCTTGGCAACTAACTAAAATAAGTGAAGTACTAAAATGACTACACTAAAAGTAAAATAAATTCTAAAAAGCTAAATACAATAAAACTAATAAAAATTACAGCGGCACATAGTAAAATGACTAAGATTTAAACTAAAATACACTGAAAATATAAAAAATATAACATAATTCAAAATATTATAACTGTACAAAAAATATAAAATGCTAAAATAACACAATTTTTTCAAGTGAAAAAAATTCACAGTTAAGTGATATTTTAGACCAGGATGGACCAGAGACCATTTGCAATCAAAGTTGGGTTTATTAGACGTTGTATTATCTCCTCTTGTGTGTGTGAATGTTGATTGTGTGTGAATGATTTACCTCCATTCATCCTGTGGGCGGTTCTGCTCGTATCTCTCCCTCACGTGGGACACGCCCATATCTGGGTGGAGCCAGTGGATGTCGCCCGACGGTACGTGAGTGAGACTCAGCCCAAAACAAGCCACGTGTTTGACCTTATGAATGTCCACGATCTTCTGAATGATTCCCTACAGACACAAAACACACAGTTCACACTCATAAAAATCCCAAATTGCATGGCATACTGCGATATATAAACTGATTTATAGAAGCATAAAAATCCTGTGGCTGTTATTCGATGATTAGAGAGCGTAATGGAGACGACCTGGATCCTGCTGTATAAATCCAGCTCAACCTTCCCGAGATTTAATATTCCCATCACACACTAGACCTGCAGCGCAGTGCTGCATTCACTGCGCTATACACTCATACCATTCACACACACACACACACACACACACACACACACACACACACACAAACACAAACACAAACACAAACACAAACACACAACAGCTCAAGAGTTTGGGTATAGTTATATATTTAGGTATAGTTATTGGTGTGAGTTCAGTAAGATTTCTCTTTAAAGAAATTAATACTTTTATTCAGCAAGTGTGCATGGAATTGATCAGTAAAGACATTTATAATGTTACAATAGATTTCTATTTCAAATAAATGCTGTTCTTTTGAACTTTCTCTTCATCAAAGAATACTGAAAAATAACATTTCTAACAAAAATATGAAGCAGCACAACTGTTTTCAGCATTGATAATAATCAGAAATGTTTGTTGAGCAGTAAATCAGCATTTTAGAATGATTTCTGAAGGATCGTGTGACACTGAAGACTGGAGTAATGATGCTGAAAATTCAGCTGTGCATCACAGCGATCAATTATATTCTAACATACATTTACATTAAAACAGTTATTATAATTGTAATAATATTTTAAAATTTTACTGTATTTCTGATCAAATAAATGCAGCCTTGAAGAGCAGAAGATACACTAAAAATGAATGAATGAATGAATAACATCTCACAAACCCCAAACTTTTGAACAGTAGTGTTTCTGAATAATGAATGACTTTTAATAAGTTTTCTTGGTCTTTCTCAATGGAACTAATCTTGTCACGTCATTATTGTAAGAGTTCTCTCTGATGTAATTTCCTGTTTTATTCCAGTCACATGACCTGACTGACAAAAATGATGACACATTAAAAATATTTAAAAACTAACCTGTATTTTTTACTTTATATCCCACAAATGCATCAAAAGAAAACCAAAGAAATGTTCAGTTTTCATCACAGAGGAATTGCATATTTAACATATTTTAGAAAAACAATTGCACCATGTCACTGTCCCAGATGACATCACTGATGCTGAGGGGATGCTCACATAGTCTAATAAACAGGATGTGAAAGTGATGCGGTCGTCACGGAAGCTGGGTAGTTGCCATGGCACCGCCGTGGCCCTCATTGATTGGATTACGGACACGGGCAGAGCAGCCAAGGGCTCTGAGGATGTGCGCGCGTGCACGCGCACACACACACACACACACACGGCGAAGGGATTCTGGAAATGTGTTTGAATGTCATTCTGGTTATACACTAAATGGATTACATAATCACTTAAGAGCCAAAATATATACCAATTATTTGAGGTGTATCAGTGTGAAAACAACCTCACAATATGTTGTATTGTGCATTAAAAACAAAAGTAAAATAAAACAAATTATAAAATGGTTTTTGACCAATATACACTGACTTTAAACTTACCTTAAACTTCTGGTGCCTTTGTGCAGTCTTAACAAACTTAAAAAAAGAGAGAGACTAATACACCCAGAGAGCGTCTCACATCTCTCTCAGCATCAGACAGTGGTCTGGCACCCACGACAGTAAAAGATACTACAGTGCTCTTCACAGACTAGATCACACATTTCATCAGGTCTAAAAACTCACGCTGACACTCCAGCCAAAACACTGAATATTTATGATGGCATGTTCATGCGGGGGTCCCCCAGGGCTCCGTCTGTGGCCCATTTTCAGGCTAAAAGGACCATCAGGGCAGTTCAGCGTTGGGCTTTACCAGCAGGACACGACATATAAACAGAGCACAGGCCAGCTGGAACCGCCGTCTACACGTGGCCTTCAGATTACCACTGTCGGTTTGGCAAACCCGGTGGTGTCCAGGAATAACAGAGCTGGATTCCCCGCTTGCACTGGGAGTGCTTTTCCGGCATTTATGTGTGCTTTCTGTAAGATTTGGGCTTGTTAAATAAATCATGTACCAGTAAAAGACACTCATGTACCGTAAACATCAACCGAACTACAGTACTTCAGATTTAATTGGCATGTGTTAACAAAAAATAATAATACAAAATGAAAATGTAGCATCAAACTAATCATTTTTAAGTGTAAATAATTATTACTGGAGCATGCTTTACAAGAAAACTCTATTTAAAAAAAAAATCATGCTTCATTGACTGTTACTTGCTATTCCTTTGTAAATAATTATGAAATTTACTTGCAGTTTCTGTGGGAAAATTGTTTCTAGACCTTTTTTTTCAGTGCATGAAATTGAAATGAACATGCATTTTGTAATTGACTATTAAAGCCTTCAAATATCCAGAGGATGTGAGCAAAGACAAGTTCAAATGGATGACAAGCTGGATAATCTGAGACTGAAACAACAGCAAATCTCCCATTAGAATAATTAAAGTGCTTCGTTTGGCAGAGTTTAATGAGATAATCACTACGATGTAGATCTGCATCTCAAATTAACTTAACCATATGATCTGTTCACATGCTTTACAGCTAAAAACTGTAAGTTAAACCTGAATTATGAAACAGAGATGTGGTTGAAGTCAATAGAGACTGGATGCAAAAGCATTTCAATTAAAAATTTTGATTTTAAAGCACTGCACTGTATTGCGTAGCATTATAAAAGCATATATTTTAAATCATTGTGACTACATGCAAATTTTAAAAAAAGCTAGATGGTTTACAACCTTTACTGTCTTTTCTCTGAAATTACATTCTACTCATTTATAAAAACAAAAGCATGCATTTCATTTCTGAGCAATCAGCAATGCTTCGTCTCAGCATCATTAGCATCACAAATTATTTGCATGCAAATTGTTAATTAGAAGTTGCCATTCCTGCCTTGTTATTTTATATGTAGGTCTGAATGCTAATGCATTTGGTTTTTATTAACATATTAATTTATTCATTAACCAGATGCCCTTATCCAAAGCGGCTAACAAATAACAACAGCTAATACGAAATATAAAAAAGTTTTTCCTTCTGTAAAATAAATGAGTCATGATGCAGTTAAAGTTTTATTACACTTACACTTTAAATCAAAACCATTCGTTTCTCCATTCATTTGCCCACTGTCATATGAATGGACCACTTTCCTCATGCCACTAAAGATTCCTCATTTTAATCTGCGCCTGCCTGTACGAAGCTCAGGAGGAATAAAATCCCTGCTGCTGGAAATCTGAACATCCGCGGTGAAGCTTAAACAGATAAGAGACACGACTGACCCCGAGCCTGCATTAGAAAAACCCACTTCTGCTGCCATTAAAGCAGCCCAACAGAGTTTCTGAGCTTCAGGCGTGTTTGGTTTGGACCTCAGCCAGACCTCCACATGCTCTCAAAAAAGATCAGAAGACAAACACTTTTTTCTTTGGATCAAGACAACACACCACAGATTAATATGGTAACATCTCCAATCTCTCCCAGCTGATTCATTACAGGTTTCTCAAATGTTACATTTAAATATGTGAATTAGGTATTATGTAGTTAAATATGCCTTCATTTGCATACATGTGGACAGAGCCAGATTCAACAAACTTTCAGAATATTAATAAAACTGTAAATGTTGTTGTTTGTAAGTGCTACCGAAGTGCACTTAAAGAAAATGCAAACAGATACAATGCAATAACATAAACACAGTGTATTATGGATGTTTTTTTCACTAGTTTGATATAAGACATATTATAGAAGCAAAATAGGTCAACATCCCAAAATTGACCAGTAAATATGCAAATCTAATCTAATTAAATATGCATTCATTTGCAAGCAGAACAGGAATCTAAACACTGGATAAAGTCTGTTTTAAAAGTGCTTGTTTGAGTTTGCTGACATATTAAGAGTCAAAGGAGAGATTACAGAGGAGATTAAGGATATCTCTTTTATCATGCCATGAAATACTGTCAACAGACAGAAAAAAATACATTTTTACTATGTTTTTACAAATAAAATGTTGTATGAAATCAGGTGAATGATATATGAACAAACCCCTCTGTAAAAACCTTCAGAATATAGAATAAATAATGAATCAGTATTGTTTTATAATACAGTTTTATTATATACTTATTCATATTTATACATTATTTATACTGTCATTTTTTTCCTTATGTAATACTGTATTATTGTTTTACATTGTATACATTAGGTCTATGTAAGTGCTGCTGAAGTGGAGATTTAAACATTAACGATGCAAATGAAAGAAGACGTATTATAAAAGCAAAATAGCCCACGATCTGCCCAGTGTTCTTGCCTGTAGTGTACTGCCTTAAAATGCACTGAATTATCACGCATAAAAAGACCAATATTTGCTCAAAATGATCATGCACGGCGACAGTTTGTGTCCAGACACGACGGGTCAGTTATAAAGGCCTCAGAGATCAGAATGAAACATGAGAAATCACCAGAGACCATCCGATCAAGAGGAACAGCATGTTTATCCCTCTTGCAAAACAATCCACTTAACACAGACACTGATCAATAGAGCTGCTGCGTCTCTAACTCGACTCGCTCCTCTCTCAGTCTGTAATGAGTTCAGCTTTAGGAGGAGAAATTAAGCCTTTCAGTGCAAGCTGAGCTTCAAAAGGACAGATTTACATGTCTGAACACACACGAGCACAAAAACCACACATGGAAACCTGACCTTCATAAACTCTGAAGCTTCAGTTGTTTGACACCAAACACACTTAGATGGTAGATGGTTTGTTGCTGGTCTGAAGTGATCTAACTCTAAACATCTTGACTAAGTTGGTCTACTTGATTAAAAGCAAATAAAAGCTCAGCCAAACAACCATCTAGACCTGCTCAGACCAGATAATGACCAAATCGAACCATTTAGAAATCACGTAAAACCCTCAGTAACCAGTTTGATCTGGATTGGTTAGTATGAAAAATACAGATTCTAACAGCTGCAAAAGTTCAAAATAATGCATTAATAATATTATAAATTAATGAAAAATCTTGATTAATTGATTGATTGATTCATTTACAAATAGTTATATTAAAATAACATATAACGAAAAATCTAATGACTTTAAATGACCAACACAAATGAATGTAAAACCTTCAGGAATCTAATTCACCTGGATCTGTTAGTATGAAAAATGCAGGTTCTAACAGGGTTTTTTTCTAACTGGTGTTTTTTACAGCTACAAAAAGTTTAACTGATGCATTAATAATATCATAAATTAATATTAAATAAATTTATAATTTAATTATTTATAAACAAATAGTTATTGCTTAAAAAATAGTCATTTATTTAAAAATATATAACAAATTCAGAACAACTTAATATTTATAAATAAAATATGTGACCCTGGAGCACAAAACCAGTCTTAAGTCGCTGGGGTATATTTGTAGCAATAGCCAAAAATACATTGT
>JAUZSZ010000132.1:29240095-29250341 GCA_034780575.1 Labeobarbus marequensis
TTCGTGGCAAAAGCCACGGGAGTAACTGGGAGGGGTTCGATCGCGCCGTGGTAGTGGCGTCTGAATCGCGAGCGAATGGTTCTTTTGAACCGATTCCTTGGAGTGATTCAGTCGAGCCGATTCGCAGCGTTTATAATACATCAGACTTTGGGAGGAACAAAACAATTCATATTTGTATTGCACATAAAATAATCGCACCAATGCTTCTGAAACCGTTAAAGAATCCTCATAATCACTGTTATTCATGTTTTGGATCATGGTGGCTAATGAAACACCTGTTTGCACGAGTTCAAGACCAGTTTGCCAAGAGGGACATTGTTGTTAATGTTTCAGACGCTAACATTAGCATACAACACGGCATTTGACACATCTACGAAGAAAACTCCCCGCTACAAAAATAATTACAACAATAATAAAACATAAAATTGACTTCTAGGAACTCTTTTTTGGATCAAAAGAATGCAATGGAATGGCAGTTCACTGAAACGAGCCATCTGAACGAACCGATTCGCTAAAATGAATCGTCCTTCCAAAGAGACCGGATTCTCTCTGTAGCACGCGCGTAGTGTGTGTGCGTGTTTTTGTGTGTGTGTGTGTGTGTGTGTGACTACAGCCCTGGTTTCTGTCATTTTCGGCTTTAAATAATAGAAATTAGGCTTTCTGAAGGATCTCACGAAAATATATAAAAAACATCTTTTAATGTTAGAGCTTTGGATGTAGAGAAAAGCAATATATAAATGTAGTTATTATTATTGTCTATTACTAATGTTATGTGATTCAGTTTTACCCTGATACTTTAACACACCTAGAGGGTATCAAGTGATTAGCCTACACTCTTAAAAGTAAAGGGTGTTTTTGCAGTGATGCCATAGAAGAACCATTTTTGGTTCCCTAAATAACCTTTCAGTGAACATTTTAAAAATCTAAAGAACCTTTTTCTACTATGAAGACCTTTTCTGCATTTAAAAGGTTCTATGGATGTTCAAGGTTCTTCACAGAACCATTGATGCCAAAAAAGTACCTTTATTTTTAATAGTGTATTTACATGGTACTGCAAGGCACTTTAAGTGGGGTATAATATGACCATAGTTTAAGTCAGTTTCTGTGGAGACAAAACCATTAAAATGTTGACAAACAAAAAAAAAAAACATTGAACATTTTAGCCATTATTACACAGGACAAAAATTTTGTTTGTTGAATACACGTTGATCACTGGGGCATGTTGTCACACTGAATCCTGATATTAAATAACCTATTTAGGTATTTCAGCAGAACTTTACATTAAAATAAGCAATCATGCATGGGACTTTTTATAAAAGCTGTTTTTCAGTGCTTTTCAACATGCATTCTGCATATGACAGCAGTTTTCTATTACAATGTTTTAGGAAATCTGAGCTGAAAACAAGTAACTCAGCATAGGGGTTAAAATCTGAACAACTAAATGACTGAAGCTTCAAACTCTCTCAACGACGACACACGAGCCGTCACGAATATGCCCTTGAAGAGGTTTTTAACCTCAGGGTACTCCAGGTTGACCCTGCACTGCATGTCGGCATCAGCTAAATGACACATTAGTGATATGAAACCACTCATGATCAATCATAATCGCTTCAGCTCCACGGTTCAGTAACTGTTTTGATAGTTTTACTGTAAATACCAGCAAGCGGCGTGTTTAATGCACGAGGAGCTGTCTCAGTACTCATTCAATGTCAGCGCGCCGTGCAAACCCAACAATTAGCCGCGCTGTCCTTGACAAACACTGTCTGTCTGCGATAAAGGCAGCTCATCCGTTAGAGAAACTTGCATTGCACCAAATATCAATCACTGTAGCCAATTAGTCAACATAAAGGTGATCAAACGCCGTTATGACAGAAAAACATCCATCAGCACCAAATGAACTGAAGATCCAGTTACTGGCTGTTTAAACCAGCAGATCTTGCAAACCGAGGTCTTAAAAACACAATAAATCAAAAACGTCAGCACAAAAGATATACTTTTTTATCTTTGCGAAAATAATTGAGTGTTTCATGCACCTTACACTTCTTTGTCAAAGCAAAAAGAGTGTTTTGCAGCACAGTAAATGGGTTTGTTTGTGACACGCTCCAACTACAGCTGCGGTATTATGGCTTGATATGATTTTCAAGAACCAAATTGGCAGGTTGCCCGTGTAGCATGTAATTTAGAGTTCTCCCTCCGTTCGGTGCGGGATCGATACATTGAATTTGATTGGCAAACAAACCAAAGCAAAACAAAAGAACAGCAAACAAACCCAAACTGCTCCTTCATTAATTTGCAAAGGGACTGATTTGGAACAAGACATTTACATTCCTGCTTTTGAAAGGTCATGCTTTGTAATGCTCATTTGCATACTAAGTGACTAATTATTTTGCAGCCAATAGGCAGGTATGTGATGATGTGTGAAGGGGTGGCCGGTCATCAGTCTTTAACCGCATCCGAATACAATCACTACTGAATCGAGGCCACACACATCAGACAGTCTGTGTCAGTAAATTAGCCTAATTAAACCTAATAACAACACATCGTGCATCTCCTGTACATAGACCCTGTGCAAACACATGCACAAGCAATTTCTCTCTTTGGCTGTTTGGAATGGCACTACCATATTACTCACCTTTTAGCAATATACACATACCATGCATAGTATGCACCTTTTGTGTATGCACAATGATCTGTCCCAGCCAAAAGAAATGTGTTCCTTTGTTAATATGCTAATAAGTTTGAAAACAAAGAAAAAAAAAACATTCCATTATGTACGAATAAATTTTTAATGATGTATAAATACCATTTTTGTGCTGATATTTTGAGAACATCATTAAAGACCAGATATATTTGTATTAATGTTAGAAGAATGTTTGTTCATAAATTGAAGACAACCTTGCCAGTACGTTTTGACTGATGAGAATGTTTTGAGTTACATTTGCAAAATTGTGTAGTAATGTAGTGCAGAACAAAAGCACATTGCAAAAATAACTACATTTACATTCTAATTTAGCATATGCTTTTTTAAGCAACTTGCAAATCTCAATGTGCTTGATGAATTAGGTAATATGTATGAATCATTTCTGATATGTCCAGAGTTTTACACAAAATATGATTAAAATTCAAAATAAATGTATTTATTTCCATGTTGATAACTAGATTTTTTTCTCCATTGGTTATTCATAAAAACATATATGCCTAAAGTTACTGCCTAGTTTATATGTCTGCTATTTTTTTTTCAAACAGTAGCGTAGGAAGGCAATTGACAAATGCCTTTTAAAATGTGCATTTAAAAAATATTTAGTTGACCATTTTATTGTTTTATTAAAATAAATTTTTACAATTAAATATTCATTTTAATTAATGATTTTATTTAAATTAATGATTTTATTTAACTATATTTTAAAACATATACACGTACAGTTTTAAGTATGACTACTAATTTGTGCATTTAAAAATAATTTATTTCAATCTTTATATTTGAATTATTAAATTGATAACTTATTCCTTCATTTTGTTTTCAAGTGTCACTCCTAGTCATCAATAAACTTTTGGCAGCACACTGAAAATAATTTGATGTATAGGATTAACTTTAAAACCATTGTCAGTTTCAAAAAGAACTATTCAAAGAAATACCAAATAACACATTGAATTAAATTTTAAATTTGGTCAAATATACTCCAATAATCTTTATTTAGAACTTTGAAAAATATTTTTGGAATGTCCAAGTTTATGCTGCACATGTTAATATGGCACTCGCTGAATTAAACATGCAACATAGTAAGCCGATGTAGCACACCACAATACTTTTAGAAACGTTTATTGTTGCATTCAGCAAACTATACTTCACAAACTATTTTTAAAAAGCTATGCAACATCACATCATCACTTTAAAGTGAATATGATGCTTGGATCAATGTGCCCATCCAACATCTCTGCTGAGTGTTTTAATGGCTACATTTCTGATTATTATATTGCTGTAGAGATGCGATACATGCTTCTACTCCATCTGATGGTATGCACTCACCTCTGATAGATGCAATAAATAGCTTTTTCCCATTTATCGCTCTGCATATTGCATTACCATTTCCACACAATGTTTTCAACCTCCCTAAAGGAACATTTCCATCACGTAACATAATTTAAATGTTTCAGATCTCATCCGACCCGCTTTTGACCCCTGAATTATTCCGATCATTTACAATAATCCTCGGCGGCTCTGATCCGACCTTTAAACTAAGTAAAAGGTCACGCTGATCAATGCAGAACATGAGCGGTGTCACAGATCTGACCTCTTGGAAAATATCTACTGCTCGAACCGTCAATGAGGGAGATCGCGTGATAAAAGTGTTATTTATTCTGCCATCATCCATTGATGAAAAATGAAAGAAGGCGGCAGAGGATTTGTGTGGAATGGAATAATGCTACTGCTTATGGCTGAGTGCATATATAATATAATATAATAAGATAATAATTTCTGTTTTTCAATAGATTTTTTCTTACAGTGATGGTTACACTATTAAAAAAAACTGAATAATAAATAATAAAAATTAACATTTCAAATAGTGTTATACAGTTTAAACAATACTAAGCAAGACTTCTGCCACATGATCTCACTATATTGCATGTTAACTTTAAGCAAATGCCATCCATTTGGCATCTCAGAAATAAGTAAACATGATAAAATATGACATTTTGATGGGATGCATTGAACAGAACCAGGGTTTACAATGATTATGATAATGCATATTCAATATTTTGTGTTTGTTTGCAAATGAATGCAGGAAGAGCCCTGGTGAAGCAGTCATTATTGATAGTGAATAATGCTATTTTGTTATTTAGCATTTTTAATTTTGTACAAAAATGTCTCTTTTTTTTTTTGTTTGGTCAAACAATCGGTCACAAAGAAAATGTTAAAATCATTGATTGGTTTCCCGTTTGCTTTGTTTTTCATACTAGAAATGGAGGGTCAAGTTAAACACACTGCATTGTGGAATATGCTTCACATCAATAAACTTGGACTGCAAATTAAAAAAAAAACAAGTGTTCAAGTTCAGAACATTCTCATTAATAATTCTTCCTTTGACTTTGGGCTCCTATAATTATGTTCGATCTGGTTCACTGGACCCAATAATAATGTATTATTGATGATGACAGTCTTTATGCCAGCTCTTCTTAATGGAGCAGGAAAGTAAATGTCCACCATGGGTCCCAAAGCAACTTTACAAGACTTCAAATGCTCTCAGAATGAAGCATTATCAGTAATGGATGCTGCACCAGAGCTCTTCCTGCATTAACCTGCAAGCAAAATAAACACAGAAAACTCAATATGCATAATCATAATTTGTCATAAGCATTGTATCCCCAGGTCCTGTTCAAAGCATTCCATCAAAACATTATATTTTATCATGTAGGAAGCTATATCAGAGTGAAGGCCTTGAAGTGCTTTCTAGCAAACAGAAGTATGTTCAAAGAACATTTTGATAATCTTCCCATTAAGTTATGAAAAAGTTATATAAATATTCTCTGAACGTTCAAAACATTGAGATTTTTAAAAAATGTTTAGTAATGTTTTTCTTGGTTATGTGGATGTTAATGAAACATTCCATTTCATAATTTTGCAAATGTTACAGGAATATTATTTTTGAACGTTGAAGTAGTAACATTTAAAAATTGTTAGTTGAACTAAAATATTTCATAGATAAAATATTCCATGAATGATGTAAAAACAACATTTTTGTGCTAATGTTTTAAGACCAGTTTTAAGATGTTCAAGGCCAGATGACTTTAAATGAACACTCTATTAACATTACTGGAAGAATGACTGTTCATAACCTTCTGAAAAAAAGTTTGTTTCTTCATCATATTTGGAGAAATGTAGCATTCCATCACTTGCTCAGCAGTGGATGCTCTGCAATGAATGGGTGCCGTCAGAATGAGAGTCCAAACAGCTGATAAAAACATCACAATTATCCACACCACTCCAGTCCATCAGTTAACATCTTGAGAAGACAAAAGCTGAAACTTATTCATCATTAAGATGTTTTAACTTCAAACATTACTTCTGGAAAATGACGCTTCCTCAAGGGAAAAAGTGGTCTGGTCTAAATCAGGAGAGAAATCTGCACAGATCAAGCACCATTTACAAGCTAAAACAGTCCAAAACAGCTATAAACAAATATGTGGCTGGATTTTGTGGTAAGAGACAACAGGAGATGGACTTTTTCACTGGAGGAAGCGTTATTATGGATTATGGACTTGTATTTTGGCTAGAAGTGATGATTTGAAGTTTAAAATGTTGGATTAGAAATTAAATTGATGGATTTGTTTCTTACAAACATGCAGCTTTTGGCTTCACATGATGTTAACTGATGGACTGGAGTGGTGTGGATTATTGTGATGTTTTTATCAGCTGTTTGGACTCTCATTCTGACGGCACCCATTCACTGCAGAGCCTCCATTGCTGAGCAAGTGATGCAATGCTACATTTCTCCAAATCTGATGAAGAAACAACCTCATCCTTTTTTAGATAGCCTGGGGGCAAATAAATGTTTAGCAAATGTTTATTTTTGGATGAAATTATGCTTTAACCAGAGCTAAGTTTGACTCACTCTTTTTGGGAACTGAAAGCACAATTAAACTGGCTAAAATATTAAATAAATGAACATACATGTAGATGGGAATTTTTTGTTTCCGTGTTGTTGTTGTTGTTGTTGTTGTTAGGGAAGGTGGATGGAACATAGATGCAATTTCTTTTAAATTGCAGGATGTGATTTTTATTCATATTTATTTTGTTTTTGTAAAACTGATCTTGATAAACTTTCTAGAACTGTTCAAGAATGTGTGTCCCTCTTCCATTCTGCCCTGTCACCTTTAACCCCTCTGATTGGCCCCTTTAGGTCACGTTCCCGTGGAAACACTAGCAGCGGCAGCGAATCCGAGAATTCCAACAAGGAACATCGTAAAAAAAGAAACCGGTGGGTGATTGAGCTGTCAGGACAATATACTGTAAGAGCACAGGCCTCCTGAAATATATGGACATTATAAATTAAGGCAGTAATGGTCTTAAAAACAATCGTTGCAGGTAATTGTGAAAATCTTTGAGAAAATCAAGAAATCTTTGCAAGAAAGCACGAATTTGAGAATCATAATATATAGCAAGAATCATAATATAAATGCATTCACATCTCTATAACCTGCAGGTCCCGCCAGGAGAACGAGATGGTTGACTCTGGTCCGCAGTGGGAGGTTGTGCTACGCAGACAGAAGGAAAAAACACCCAACGATCCCAACCAGCGGCGCTCACGACACCGCTCACGATCGTAAGCATCTGAAACTATTAACCCTGTAAAGCCTGACATATGAAATCATAGTCAGAAAAATTTTTAAAATGAACATATTTGATACATCAGGCTTTTATAGCTCATAAATTTATGGCTCGTGAGAATATAGAGAAATAAACAGCTCAATTTTATTCAGAGTCCCAAACTGAGCAAAAATATGCAATATGGTGCAGATGCTGATATTTACATGAGATGAAATTCCATTGCTTGTAATGTAAATCAATGAGATCTTTTTTAACAGTATAATAAATTCTGACATAAAATGATATAAATATTAGTCGTCACTCTATATCTCCAATAATATGTCTTAGTAAGATGAGATTGAAATGACCCAAACATATAATGCAATGCAATCCAATCCTGATTGAGAGATGAAGAAATAAACGCTCCTCAGAAGATGTGAGATGTTTCGGAGGCTTGTGAAGATCATTCCTCCACTGAGGAACAGTGAAAGTAAAGCTTCTGGAAACAAACATTCCTCAAAAGATCCTGATGATCAGATTTGAGACGCACTGATTTTCCAAAAAAGAAAAAAAAATATTGGAGAATCAAGTAAAGCCCAGCTGCCTCAGTCCAGTAAGGGTTCATATGGAAATATTACTAAAGTTATTCAGATGTTTACTTGAGGAAAATCAGTAAAGATTTGACAGCAGAAAGACGCATGAAGCACCAGCTGAAGGTACAATTACACTAAAAGTGTTTTTACTTGATTAAAAAAAAAAGGCCTTAGAAATTGGTTTTGCTATGCATACTTGAAAAATGTAACAATGTTTGACAGTCTGTCTGTCTGTGATCAGGGTCGAACTCTCTGAACACCTGTATGCCTTCACCTGGTGCCTGGCCGTACAGTGCCTCAGAAACGCCTCTCACTGCACACGGCACCGGTAACGCTGTCTTCAATATACTATTCACGGTTTTAATGAAAATGCACAAAGGTTTTAAGTCATTTGAATTGCAAGGACAGTCGGTAACATTGTGTATCACCTCTTAACATTTCCAGCTAAATACTCCGAGCTGAAGTCCAGTTGGCCACCAGAGCCCATTGGACACGGCAAATCATGGCGGACCAATCGGAACACTTCTCATCTGCCCCGCCCCCCTCCAGGTCTCTCCAGTCAGAAGCAGCCATGGTCGGGGGAGGGGTCTTGGATGCCCAGGACATGGGGGGGCGGAGCCAGCAGCCCAGAGTCGCCCTTTAAAACGGGTACTGCAAACACACACACACAGTCACACTCATATGTGAGGAACAGATGCTTGTGAAGATCAACCTGTTCATGTCTCGTGATCTTCAGAGTGGAGCGATGGAGGAGCTTCTGCGGGAAAATCATGGCTGTTGCTGCGAAACCTCACGCCACAGGTGTGCACAAATACACACAGACACACACAAAACTGTTCAAAGATTTTAATGTTTTTAAAAGAAGTCTCTTCTGCTCATTTACTTGATCAAAAAGGAAAAACTATTAATATTAGGCTACTTGAGTAATGATGCTTAAAATTACAATATATTCACATAGAAAACTGATCGTAAATAGTAATTTCACACATTTTTCACTGTATTTTTTACAGTTTTTAATTGTTTTTGATCAAATAAATGCAGCGATGGTGTGTATCTGAATCATTTACTGCTACTTGTATGTCATTTTAAGAGGTTTTACTCTATTTGTTAGTGTATTTAGTGCAAAGCATCATATTTTTGTGATTTCTTGTGGTTTGCGTTGCAGATCGACGGCTCGACGCTGAGGACGATCTGTCTGCAGCACGGCCCTCTGCTGACCTTTCACCTCGGCCTGACGCAGGGCAGTGCTCTGATCCGCTACTGCAGCCCTCATGAAGCCGCCAAAGCCCAGAGCGCCCTGCATATGTGAGTCACACTATCACAAACACAAACGCGTGTTTACTGATTATATATGTGATGAGATGTGTATAAGCTAGAGATGTTGTCAAATGTTTATATCAGATTTTTTAAAATATGCATTGAATATTTTCTGGTTTAGCTCTTCTCATATATTTTATTTGCATTGAATTATTTTTGCACAGATCAATCAAGCATTCTCCATTTACTGATATTCTTTTAATGTCAAAATCAGTAACTGTTTTATATGTATTTAATGCTGTTAAATGACTGGTTGATGAGAAACATGCCTGTAGTTGTAATTTGAGTTCAACATGTCAACACAGATCACGTAAACATTTCAAAGCCGTTAACATGTTAATAAATATAATTAATGTCAAACATGAAAGCAAGAACTTCCTAGTTTATTTATTTATTTTTTTAATAAATTGACTGTCAATGATGTGTCTGCTGATCAGGTGTGTTCTGGGAAACACCACCATCTTGGCCGAGTTCATGAGCGAGGAGGACGTCGTCCGTTACTTCACACATTCCCAGCCCGCAGGGGTCGCGGGGTCACCCGAGGGCTCGCCTAGCTCTGACCCCATCCTGCGAGAGGGTGAGCGGCCCGTGGGCTCTGGGGCAGATGGAGAAGCGGCGGTGGGCTGGCAGGGGTTGGACGTGGCACCTGGCTCCACCGTGGAAGCACCGGGACTCGCCCTTCTCAGCCAATGGAGCAACAGCGGCGGGGAAGGGGCGGGGAAAGGGGTCTGGGGGGGCGTGGCTCTCGGTTACCAAGGCAGCAGCCTATGGGGCGCTCCTCAGTTGGAGGACAGCACAGCCGGGTTGTTGCCAGGCAACCTGCTTGGAGGCGGGACGGACAGTTTGTGATTGACAGCAGTCAGTTATTAAGATTCTGGTACGTGGTGTTTAAAGTGTGTCAAACTGCAAAAATAATGATTGTTTCCAAACATGTGGAAGCTCATGCATTATTCCCAAAGTTATTTCCATTTGTTTGTTTGCTGTTGTATCTTATGAATACAAGAATATATATATATATATATATATATAT
>JAUZSZ010000132.1:29423519-29444297 GCA_034780575.1 Labeobarbus marequensis
ATTCAGGGATAGTTTTACTAACAGCTTGCACCAGTGCAAACCGTCTTTTGGCGTTGAAATAGTACTGTCAGGTTTTAGTAAAGAAGCGCAATGAAGAATTAGCACCGAAAAGACAGTTATTTTTCCACCTGACCTTACTAAATATGCATTTGTAGGAGTTTCCCTTTCAGACGCAAAATATATGGGAGAGTATTCAAATGGATCATGTTACTAGATTTACTAACGTTTACGCTCGTCAAATTACTAGTATTTGCAACATTGTTTACGCCCAAAAAAGTATGTCTTTTAACTGGAACTTGGAAACTATTTTGCGCTTGAAATGGCTGCAATTATTGCTAGGAGGAGGCACCGCAGAGAAGAGAGAGCACGTGGTAGAAGGAGAGAATTATTTTCCACACGAATTAATTTATTTGAAATGCCAGAAGAACACATTACCCGAACATATCGTTTGCCAATCCATGTTATATTTAATTTGCTTCAGGAAATAAAAATAAAATTTGGAACCCTCAACTAGGAGTCACACAATACCGGCTCTATCAAAACTTCTAGCTTCATTTTCTGGCCACCTTTTCTTTTCAGCATACTGTGGCTTCTTTATTCTTTATTTGCAACTACGCCAATCTGCGCTTGGTATAATGCGTTGGTCGATATGTAAATGAGATGTTGCGTCTGTGTTCTTTAATTTGCGCGTTGTTAGTAAATCACCCGCAGAAATTCCCACGCCCATCGGCGCTGTTTTGGAATTGCGCTCTTGCACTAATTTGCGCTGTTTAGTAAAACTGGCCCCTAGTGTTTATAGTGTATGAAAAGTAGTGTTGCAATTTTGTGGGTTGCTGACATTTTTAAACTTAAAATAGATTTATAGAGACTTACTATACACTTACAGTATACAGAAAATGAAAAACAACAACAAAAAATTTATGTAAATGTATGTATAATCTGCATGAAAAAAAATTCACAAGAATTATTGATTTTTTTTTCATTATTAATGTATTTTACACATAAAAACATGGAATAAAACAGGCAAAAAACAAAAAGGAAATACTATAATTATTTTAATGTTGAAGTGCTGTGATTTCATTGGTTGTTAATTATAATAATAATAATATAAAAATAGTGTCTGAGGTCTCACCTGCAGGTATGATGACAGACAGTGCTGTGGCAGAGGCTGACTTTATGACTTTGGTTCCAGAGCGAGTAGCAGGGCGTTTCTCACTGTCGGTTGGAATCTGATGATGTCGTGCTCTTCGTAAGACGAGGTCACTT
The DNA here is from genome assembly GCA_034780575.1 of Labeobarbus marequensis. NCBI lineage: Eukaryota > Metazoa > Chordata > Actinopteri > Cypriniformes > Cyprinidae > Labeobarbus > Labeobarbus marequensis. Next base: position 29,424,786 of record JAUZSZ010000132.1, read on the forward strand.
CCAACGCGAGGCCCAAACGAGTCTGGCATGTGCAGAGGAACCGCGGGAGTGGCAGCGACGGCAGCATCAGCAGGCCGCAGAAGTTTATCTGAGAAACAGGGAGATAAAATGTAAAACGTGAGACATCATTGGTTGGCAAGCTGAGTAATTGACACCCAGGATCACAAGTATAATGTACGAAATTATTCTTTGAAAAGCAACTCACCTCCAGGTTGTCCTACTGATGCTGTAGAGCTGGACTCCACCAATCCAGAGCAGACGGGCACGCTGGCACCCTCTAGTGATGAGCCCCTGGTTTTGACAGGTGTTTGGCACGTGTGTGCATCACTGTCTCCCTCTAGTGGAGAAGCGAAGCGGTGCGTGTCCATCAGTGCTGAGAAACGCCGGCGTGCACCAGGAGGACTGGAGTCTGATTCAGTGAAGGACGACTCTGAACACGACAAACGCTTCCTACAGAGACAGCAGGACAAACGGAGGGTGTTAGTGAAGAGTATGTGTCTCTCTGACAATCACTGTTATAGATAATTAAACGCTCTAATAATGATCAAAATTAGGGGCCAGATTTACTAAAGAGGGTTAGTAAATCGTTAAGAGCGCAATTCCATAAAAGCGCCGATGCGAGGGGAAAACTCTGCGTGTGATTTACTGACGGGTCTCTGCGAACCTACAATATGGTGAATGACGTCAAAAATACCGTTCCAAAATGGCGGCCGTATCTACGTGCCTGGAGTCATAGATATACTAGATGCCTCATTAGCGACTGTTTCTATGGGCCGCTATACGTAAGTCGTCTACCATATTGTGAACTTGACGTCATTCATTATAGTAATCACTGAATATTCGAAAGATGCCACAATCCTGCACAGAACGGCTCAACGGCTCTGTGTGAACCTACAGTATGGTGAATGACGTCAAGTTGACCGTTCCAAGATGGCGGCCGCATCTACGTGCCTGGAGCGGTCGAATGGGGCATCTGTACATATTTATGATGTGCACATCAATATTGCGTAATTTGTCACGCTGCACAACAATTAATTACTGTATTTGCATTATTGTAATTGTTTAGGGTTGGGGTAGGTGTAACATTAATAAAATGCAATCTAATAGGTAGCAAATTTAATTTATTGTTATTTTCCAGGCCGTAGCTGTATTCCTTCTAGCTACAGACCCCCATCCCTAGACATGGCAATGCCTTGGCAACTGCCAACAGCACCCTAACTTGTACCATTTGCTGTGATGTTTTAACTGAATGCAGTAACATTCAGACATTTTTATGTCAATTACATCAGGTCACCTTTATTCATATAGCGCTTTACAAAATACAGATGGTTTTAAAGCAGCCTCACAGTATCAGCAGGAAAATAACAGAATCAATTATGCAAAATTCAAATGTGAGATTCAGTTTCAGCTCTACATAAGATAATAGTGTCATTATTCAGCTCCAGTCAGTTCAGTATTGGTTCAATTCAGTTCAGTGCTCAGTTCAAATGAGTTTATTTCAGCTATAAGCAGCTCTACAAAAGGCAACAATGTCATTGTTCAATGTTCATTTAATTCAGTTCAATAATTGTTGATGTAGCAAAATTAGTGTCTAAGAAGTGTCTTTTTGCTGCCACTCTAAAACCAAAAATAAACAGCTGTTTTGCATTTCAGGTTGTATTTGAAGATGAAACAACACGGTTACATGCACATGGGGTAAAAGTTTTTGACTATCAAGTTATCGAAAAAGTTGACTACTTGGAATGTTTTGAAACTTTAAACGTTAAAGTTCTCAGTTCATTATTTCTCAGTTAACATGTGCAGTCTGTTTGGAGGACTTCAGGACAAAAGATGAGCTGGGAGTGTTACCATGTCAACACGCCTTTCACAAGAGGTAAATCCCTACGATGTCTTTTATCATGCTAATGCTATTAATAAAAGAGGTTCACTGAAGCAAACTCAACAGGGCCTGTGCCTCGCAACTGTAAAAACCCGTTCACACCAAGAGCAAGACCTATAAAGATAATTATTTTAGCGCCCACACCTATCATGACTACGCGCTGCCGTTATGTCTGTGGCTTTTTGAGTGAATTCTGATTGGCTCTCAATGTTTTTACCGTCCATCAGCTGGAAAAAGTCGTTCTGACTGTGATTCCAACGATATCGCTTACCCTTATCGTTATTTAGTGTGACCATATGTCGTCTTTTTCCCCGGACATATCTTGGCCAGGGTTTCTGAATTCCCTAAAATGTCCCGGACCGGTTTTCAGCCAGAGCCGTTAAAAAACAACAGCTCTGGCTAAAGGCAATGACTGAAAAGTGGTTTGACCAATAGCGCGCAGGCATTATACATAATCGACCAATCGTGGCGTGCGAGTAAGCGGGATCTACAGAGAACACTGTAGCAATGCAAATACATGTACATAAAATGAATGAGGACTATAAAAAGACTGTCAGTAGGAAAATCAGACGTACTTCCATATTCACATAGAGTTAGAAGAACGATTATTACAACTTTATTGTTATAGTTACCGTCCTTGGTTGGAACGGGCTCATTTCAGCATAGCTTTTAAGAAGCGTTTCTGATGTTTTGTCTTACCAGGTGTCTGGTGAAGTGGCTGGAAGTGAGATGTTCATGTCCCATGTGCAACAACCCCATCAGTGATGCTCTGGAACATACGCACAGCCCAGGAAACCTGCTGAATGAACTGCTCTAACCTCCTCAAAGATACTTACAACTTAGTTCTCAGAATCGGGCAACATTTCTACCTAATAATCTTGTACAATTCAAACAAAAAGGCCTTTATTTAACCCTCTCCAGGCACTGTTGCATATATGCAACAGTGCCTGGAGAGGGTTAAAAGCACTGCTCTGGTAAAACATCACTTGTAATGTTGTGGTATGTCTGGTTTAAAATGTTTGCAGAATGTTTACATACAATATTGTGGCTTTCTTTTTTGTTGTCCTATTTTAGTATGCAAGGTCATTTGCAAGTATTCACTTAGTGAATTTAAGTAATTTAAACTTAGTGGTACAGAAAACAAATGCTAAATTCAAATCAAATATGAATTTACTTGCATATTTCTGGGTCTATGCAGTTTATGGTATTAATAGGATATATAAACACTTAATTTTTGGATTTTAAAGGCATCAATTTTACTTTTTAAAATTTGGTTTATATATAGTTTTATTACATTTATTAAATATAGTCCCCCCCCCAATTAACTAAAATGTTTTATTTTGTTAGCGCACCACCTGCTGGCCAGTAGAAAGAACTGCAGCAGGCTGCCATTTTAGAACCAAAAACTTTAATGGGATCCTTTTGAAGACTTCTATATTACAAGAGCATATCAGCACATGATAAATGAAATATCTCAGATTTTTTTAACAGTTGAGCTGAGCTGTCTTTTGCAAGAAATGACAATACAAAAACCTGTTGAAAGGAATCCATCTTTAATCCATGTTTAACAAATTGTGCCCTGGGAACCGTCAGAATACATAAAACAGGACCATGACGCATGGAATAAGCATCTCATTTAGGAATGGCAATTAAAAAAAAAAAAAAAAAAAAATCTATTTAGTAAGGAATGTGCATGGTTAGAATGGGAAAGGGGAGTAAGAAACAATTAAAGTTGGCCACAATCAGCAATCACGACCTTGGCAGAGCATTTGCCGCTGCTGCTTCCTTTCTTCTCCATTGCATCCACCACTTCTAATCCTTCTACCACTTTCCCGAACACAACGTGTTTGCCATCAAGCCTGTTCAAGGAGAAACAAGCAGCTGTAGTACTATCATCAAATGGGAATCCCCTAAACATTTCTATATTCTAAAGAACCTTTAGTGCAATGGGAAAGTTCCAAAGATGTTGAAGGTCCTTATTTTTAAGTGCCTATGCAAACATTAATCTCAGAGAAGCCATTTACCAAGCAGTATTAGCGGTGCAGATGAAGAACTGGGAACCGTTGGTGTTCGGTCCGGCGTTGGCCATGGACAGGGTTCCCTTCCCTCCGTGCTTCAGAGTGAAGTTCTCATCCGCAAACTTGTTGCCGTAGATGGACTTTCCACCGGTTCCGTTATGGTCGGTGAAGTCGCCACCCTACATCACGAGAGCACGACATCAGTTTGAGCTGAAATCATTGCGTCCGATGACAAAACAGGGTTCAGATCTTACCTGGCACATGAAGCCGGGGATGACACGATGAAAGCCAGAGCCCTTGTAACCAAATCCCTTCTCACCAGTGCACAAAGCACGGAAGTTCTCTGTTTAGACATGGAGACATTAATGCATGAGAAGACAGTGTCTACATTTATTTATAAGAAACAAATGTGTGTGTGTGTGTGTGTGTGTGTGTGGGTGGGGGGGGGGGTACTTACCGGCAGTCTTGGGTACAACATCAGCTCTCAGCTGTTTCAAAAGGAGAGGAAAAACAAGAAATTGAAATGAAGCTGAGGGCCAAGCTACGAATGTGTGTGAATGTCAAAGGATTTCTATTGTCAGATAGTTTGATTGGAGAGATATACACGTTCTTAAAATGGCCAACTACTTTACCATTAACTTTTTTTTTAATAACATTTTTGCCTTCACTTTTACACTGACTTTAATGCAAAATTTTAAACTATGAACATAGAAAGACATAACCGAAGGCAACCATGATCAAATATAGCAAATCTAATAATAATAACAATAATAATCATCATCATCATGTTTGTTTAACTATATTTAACTTTAATAACCAGTCGCTCATTAAATTTACATTTTATTTGGGAAAAAGTTAAAATACAACAAAGCCGAGATGCAAAAGACTCCGTTCTGATGAACAAGTTACGATAGTCGGCTGAACTCCGCTATTCACCCCTCCCTTTTCAAAATGGCATCTTGGGTTATGAAACAACGGTGAAAATGGCGTCCATGTAAAAAAAAAAACGTGTGCAGCGCGACACACGCGCAGCCTGCGTCTGCAATCACCGACACCTCCGCCATGTGCGCCCAGCTGTCAGTGACAGCAGCTCAGCTCGCATTCTGTCAGTCACGAGCGTCAGAGACGGACAGCGTTCCATTTCAGTCACAACCGGCAACACTGTAGCGTCTGACAAACTGCAAAATGTTACATTGTTGCAGCTCGGCGCGGGAAACAAAACCGCTTCCTCATCCGCCGAGTTCAAGATAACGGTGCTACACAAACACGATATACTCGCGACAAGCGTTTAAAAAGGTTTTTAATTGATAAAACAATTCGATTTAATTAAACTGCCACACTGACTGACATTCTCCGCATTTTAGTTACTTTAAGTGACCTACCTCCATTACAATCCGCCCAGCACTTTTTCCATCGATGGCGATGTCGAAATAAACTCTGGGATTAGACATGATGACAAAAAAATTCACTCCGTATTAGAAGCTGGTCGCCGGACTGAGCCTACAAAATGCCGCAGCTTATCAGGAAGTAGGATGTGTGCGAAAACGGGATATATAGAAGCAGCCAGCAGCCCTTGGAACCTATGAAGCCGTGGGACCGCTGAATGACGTGCGCGTTGTCCAATCAGAGGCGACGAAGGTGAATAAATTACCGCAGCGTTCGAACGCAGAGTTCAGAGGGAAGGGCGTTTGACTGACATCCTCATTGGCCCATTAGAGTAGGTAGAAATACGTTACTGCGTTCCATCCAATGGGCAACGAGGGAATGGTGTGGGCGTGTACCGTCGGTCTATCATGGCGAGAGGGCGGTGGCCAACAGCTGAATTCGCCATTTTTTTTTTATCACGGATAACTGTTTCGAGGATTTAATTTGTTTTTTTTTGTCTCTACATTTCCTAAATGTCCTTACTGATATTTACATGACTAGTGGGAGATACGAAGCGAAATGAGTCAAACAGAAAGCATTTTCTTTTCCTTCTCACGACGCTCGTCTTCTTGCATGACGCACATCTTCCGGACACGCCCCCTTGTGTTTTCGCGTTTTGACACAACGCGGTGCTGCTCTGCTCTCCAAATAAAGCCAATGAAACGCAATGGGGCTGAAGTCTTTACTTATAAAACATAATGGAAATATTTCACATCTTTAGAAAAACAAATCGATTTCAATTGTACATGTTTAATTCAATTGATAGAACTTAATGATCCACCAACACATGACAGTCAAACATCTTTTTGAACAGTTCGATCAACAAGTGATGCTGGTTTCTCAGTTTTTCATGATCATGGTCAGATTTTGAAGGTGAATTCATTTTTTTTTTTCTCTTTCTAACAAATTCATAAACTCTGCTAGTTAACACAGAAGAGAGATGCATACAGGCCCATCAATTATCTTTATAATTATAATGACAATTATTATATAATCAAAGATAAAATTGTATGATACACAAATGACTTCAAACAAATGAAAAAAAGCACATCCGACGACTCCTGATGCTCCCTGTATTGTTAATATACAAACTGCGCTTTGCTAACGGTGCCCAAAGAGCAATGATAAATAATAAAATCAGACAAGACAGGAATCGATAGCAGACTCATCTCCCCTCCACGCCAAGAAAGCGAGCGCTTAATGGAAAACGGGGGGAATGAAGCACATGTCTGACATGAGCTCTTGTCATAGTGTTTAAAATGTCCTTTTATCCATATCATGGGGTTGAGAGAAAGTTCACATCTGCGACAATAATAATACTATATCTGTACATATTTCACATGAATCCCAATGTTTTCCTCCTCAGTTATGAGTGTGGCTATAAACATGAGTCCATTTCCTGTTGTGACGCTCCCACCCACCCAGATTTGTTCGAGCAAAATCTCACTACGGGAAGGTTTTTGTCCAAAAAATGTCCTTGTGTGCAGTTGTGTGTTTTATAACCTGTCTACAAGGTGCTACTGGGCTGCTTGTGCTCTGTCTGGTTTCTAAGCTTCACACATTTTGTTGACAAAGAAAACTGATTTTCTACCAAATAACAGCCCAAACTTGCATATTTAAGGGTGAGTGAAATGTATCCGCAAGTGAGGGTGTGATTTGAGCCGCCGCCGATCATAGATACTAGTCCTTTTTTTCATAATGCTAGAAATCCAGACCTCGTGGCCTTAAACTCACAGGGGAGGAAGACCATTTTTAAAAACAACATTGAGGGGGAACGAAACTAACGAGAGACAGACGAAAACAGAGAGCAGGGTGTGGCATAAAATTAGTCTGAGTTTGAGCCAAAACACACACATAGTGTGGCTTGAGGTGTGCGTGCGTGTACTTGTGTGGGTGTCACAAAAGATGACTCTTTGCCTTCAATTTCCTTCGTGTGTAGGCAAATACGGTTACTCTTGAAGGGCTCGGTGTGGTGTGCAAAATGTAATAGTGCACTTCTTTAATGCTACTGTTTAAGGTCTGACACACTGTGATTGCCTCTGTTAGCACGTTCAAAAGAAAAAAGGCTACACTTGAGGTCTTCAAGTAAAGTTCACTTAAGATCAAGTCATTTGTGGTTTAAAACCATGTTACATGACATGGAGCTAGTTTGTGGTCATCTTTGGGCAAAAATAAAAAAAGAAATAAAACAAGTCTGCTTGTTTATCAAGAGAATTACATTTATCCGTGTTTGTTTTTTTCAAGTTACAACACAGACACTTTGGCTTTCCCCGTGTTATTTCTGAAGTGTAGTACTTTAGACCAGCACTGAAGTGAATTCCTCATCTAATTCAGATTTAAAACAGGAGGTGCAATGAAAAAAAAAACAAACAATGACCCACCACACACAATGTCACTTACACCACACGAGTCTGATGAGGCGTCTTTCTACAAATGATTCGAGAGAAGAGCGGGAACTCTTTCAAACTGAAATTCACAATAAAATCTCGACAGAGTTCAGAGAAGCAGACGAACAGTAACATTGTCACAGGAGGAAGAAAAAACAAAACAAAACAAGATCTTCGTTGCATCTTCCCATGAGTCACTGCATTCCAGTCTCAGTAGGAAACAGTGCCAAGACGCAGTCGGATATCTGTTACGCTTCCCAAAGCTCCCCTCGACGAGCCGGGGGTGTGAGGGGTCAGGGAGGCTTTGTGTTGGACGGCGATGTGTGACTGATGAATGAGTGGGACGGGGGGCTCAGTTGCTCTCGAACAGAGAGAGCAGGTCATCGTTACTGTTGTTGGGAAGGTCTGGAGGACCCAAGTAGGACAGCAACTCATCTGGGTTTGTCAGCTCTGGGAGAAGCTGGAAAACAAAAAGGGAAGTCTGGAGTTAAGAACCATCCTAAGGCAATACTAACAACACTCAAAACTCTGTTTCTAATCGTAACAGAAAATACAACATAGCTGGCTTTGTATGTTTCTGATTTGTAGGTGGAAATGGGCAGTTATTTTTCTATAGCACTTTAAAAAAAAACAGTTCTGTTTCCAACAGCGCTGCAAAGTCTGTGAATCAATTCTTTTGAAATGTTTGTTCAGTGAATCGGCTGAAATTCCAAATAAGTGAATCTTTTAAGTAATCACTTGGCCCTAATGGAATCTTTTAAACTGATTTTGGAGGGAAATCTGTGGAAATTCTTTAATCATGGGAGTTAAAGGGGTAGTTCACCCAAAAATGAAAACACTGTTATCATTTACTTACCTTCATGTCGCTCCAAACCCATGGGACTTTGGTTAATCTTCTAATCACAAATTAAGAAATTTTAATGAAATCTGAGATGTTTCTGTCTCTCCAGGTAACCAAAACTTAGAAGATCCAAAAAGGGCATTACAAAAATAATCCATATGGAATCCAAGTCTTGTGAAGGTATCTCACTGCTTTATACGATTAACAGATTGAATTTAGACTTTTATTTACAGCTAAGCAATGACTGACACATACATAAAGCACATCACATGTGGTAAACACGGAACCTCAAACATATCCATGATGTGCGAGAACAAATGAAATTTGTTTCAGTGCAGGATGTTCACAAACTTCCAGTGTTTGTCAAATGTGATTCGCTCTGTGTGTGTGTTCATATGTGGAAATTTTTTTTTAAATGAAATCTTTTTAACATATAAAGAGATTGTATCTCTTTACAAGACTTGGATTAAACCGCTCGAATCACATGGATAAAATTTTATGACATCTTTTGGATGTTCTAAGTTTTGGTTACCTAAACTTTCAATGGAGGGTTAGAGTCCTGTCAGGTTTCATTAATAATATCTTAATTTTTGTTTCAAAGTCATACAGGATTGGATAGATATGAGGATGAAGAATCTCTTTAACTATCTCTTTAAGAACAGAACACTGTAACCAATATTCCAAAAGAGTTTATAAGTGCAAATGTGTCCCAAAGCAGATGTGGGGCTGGCCGTTACCCAAAAGTGTTTGCAAAATCTTTCTGAAAAGGAGAACGAACAGCTTTAAACATGCATAACTGCAGGCATGGGACCTAAATTAGGCAAGAACGGGTGGGAAGAATATCATTATAAGTTGGTAGTGGGTGTACATGGAGTAAAATCCCACAGGAACGGGTGGTTCTGCTCAGCAGACCTTTAATTTAAAGTGATGACACCATGGCCAAAAGTCATTGCTTTGATCTGGAATAGATGATTGATTCTGACTTACATCAAGGGCCGGCTCTGATACGTCTCCGGGGCCCCCCAGCCCAAAGCTGTCTGTGTGCATCCGGGGATTCTGGGAGGAATTGCGGGAGTGCATGGGTCCACCGGGGCCACCAATGTTGGAGTTACCATGGAGAGTTTGATGCTGCTGTTGCTGCTGTTGAAGGGGATTGTGAGAAGGGTCCATGCGACTAGAGTGGGGCATCTTTATTCAGGAGGGAAGTTGTAAAGAGAAAAAGAGACAGTCAGTGAAGATGGAACACACTGCACAGTAATTTAAAGTGCAAAACCGTCTTGTGCTTCTTTTAGAGCGGGTGAGAAGTGTTTGGAAAAGCAGCAGCTGCGAGTGACAGACAGTAATACCACGCTGTACTGTCGCACACAGAGACGCTTGAATAGCTCTTATACGCAACAACATACGGGGAGGACAGAAACCAAGACGCTGGTAAAACACACTTGGGTATCCAAGGTGAGGGTCATTTCAGTACAATATGTGCAGCAAACTAGCTGCGTTAATTCAAGCCATATAGTCAAGTACATTTATGATTTAAATAGATGGATAGAAAGACAGATGACAGACAGACAGAACAACTGAACGATAGATAGATAGATAGATAGATAGATAGATAGATAGAAAGAAAGAACGATAGATAGATAGACAGAACGATAGATAGATAGATAGATAGATAGATAGATAGATAGATAGATAGATGCATGAATGGACAAAAAGATGGGTGAAGAATAGAAAGACAGATGGACTGATGGATAGAAAGCAGATGGATAGAAAGACAGACAGACAGACAGATAGACAGACAGATAGACAGATAGATAGATAGATAGATAGATAGAGTCTATCAATTTCTTGTGGTGAAACTGTAATGATAGGAAACCCACCTGTCCTGACATCGGGTGTCCCACAGGTTTTTCAGGGGTAAGGAGGCCGCTCGGCAGGTCAGACTGGTAGGAGAGAGGGGGGGGCCCGGAGACAAACTCCCCCAGGGTTGGTGTCCCAGGGGCATTGGGAAAATCTGAGAAGCCTGGTTGGTTAGAGTACCCTGAGCTACCTGAAAGACATGCAACATTAAATTAAATGGCATTTGTCCAAGAAAAATCACGACTACAATATAGACTATTTCACTGTGAAATGCTTTTTGAAACATTTTCATGTTCATATAAATGATTCTGTGGTTTCTAAGAGCCCTTTACACACGGATATGACAGACCCTGTTCCTGGGGACCCACTGTCCTGAAGAGTTTAGTTACAACCCTAATCAAACACACCTGAAGCAGCTAATCAAGCTCATTAAGACTGCTTAAAAATACACAGGCAGGTGTGCTGAAGCAGGCTGGAAATAAACTTTCTAGTAGAGACCTCTGGGATATTACACCCACCTTGGCTGGGATAATCAGGCGTGCTGCTGCTGCCACCTTGTGGCACCGACTGGTAGGGCGAGGAGGCCGGGCCTAAAGCAGCAATCATTTCCATGACGCTGGGCAAGATCATATGACTAGGGCTCAAGGTGCGACAGCGTTTCAAGGCAGGGCCGTCTGGGTCCTCTTTAATATGTAGGTCTGGTTTCACCGGCACTGGCTTCCAGCTGCACACTGGATCAATGGTGATCTCCTCATAGTCCGAACTAAACACAAGTAGAAAGGAAAGTTTAAGAATATATATATACATTATACACATATACATTGTGGCCAAGAACCTTAAACCTTGACAGATCGAGGATGTTTGACCCTCACATACAGCAACTGACCTCTTTTTATGGACCCAAAATGAACAATGAGTTCTTTTTTGGAAATGCTTATTAAAACAGCCTGGGAACTTATAAACAACAATCTATGCACTCTGACTCTGGGAAATTGAATAGATGCCAGCCAATCATCCTGGATATGCCTATTTCACCCAGATCTTACCATTTTTGTGTGCAATATGCGTCACATGGTCAGGGAACAGTTCATGGACATGCAGTTTACAGCTAAAAATAGTATAATTTAGGATCTCTGCAATCACAGTTTAGATGCTGCAGAGGTTATATAAAAACTTACTTCTGGATGTAGATCAGAATGCCAAACATGTACTGGTCCACTTCAAGCCCCTCCAGAAGGGCTGTTTTACTGCAAGGAGTAGATAATTTTTATGAAAACTGCACAAATACATCAGATATATACCATACAAAAAATGTTTTTAGGAATGCACTTATATACAATATGATACAATATGATTTCCATTTTTTGGCAAAATTATTAACAGTACTAATATTAATAATAATATTTGCAATTATTAATATCAGTTTTTATACTACTATTAATACAAAATAATAATATGAATAAAACCAAATATTATATATTATTAACAGAGTATATTATTATTAATAATATATATTTATATTAAATTATTTGAATTAAAATGAATAAATTATTTTGTCTAGATAAACTACACAAAAAACATTCATGTAAATATTAGAATGTTTAAAAGTGAATTCAGGCATTATAACATTAAATAGTATGAAAAATGCATATTCATTTTGAGATTTGTTATAGACTACATTTAGCACTGTTATTAAAACTTAGCATTTTCAATAACTTTAAGAAAGACGATTCTCAAAATAATACTGGCAGACGACAACCATGGTATGGAAAAATTGGCGCATCTAATTATTTTCTTAGTTTTAAAACAACAAAAACGGTGCAGAGATGAAAAAGTCTTACTTGCACACAGGACAACGCCAAGTTCCTCTCTCACAGTTGAGCTGCAGATACGATTCCAGGTCGAAGCACTGTGGACCAACAAAGATGTTGACCACAGAAACTTACTTCACAATGTCACGTGATTCAAACGCAAGCTAGCAGGCCTCCTCACCTGTATATGTCTGCAGTCGTGGCCCCTGGCAGGAAGCTGGATGCGTCGGAAGGTGATCGGACACTTGAGCGACACCTTGATGGCCGTCTGTTCCACACCATCCTCGCCGTTAAGGCCGGGAGTTCCTGGGATGGTACCGCTACTGAAGTTCCTCTTAACTATGGAAGAACAGCGCAGGATGAGTTGTCCTTTTTCTGCTTTTATTTAATCAAACATATAGTAATATTGAGAAATATTATTCCATAAATGTTATAAATGTTATCTATTTACATTTAAGAATGTCATTTTCAGCCGAATTTTCAGAATCATTACTTCAGTCTTCAGTGTCACATGATCCTTCAGAAATCATTCTGATCTGCTAATTTTCTCATTATTATCGATGTTGAAATATTTGTGCTGCTTAATTTTTTTGCAGAAACTGTAATACTTTTTCTTTCAGGATTCTTTGATGATCACAAAGTTCAAAAGGACAGCATTTATTTTAGAAATAGAATTCTTTTGCAACATTATAAATATCTTTACTGTCACTTTTGGTCAATTTAATGCATGCTTGGTAAATAAAAGTATTCATTTCTTTCAAAAAAAAGTGTTCACTGACTCTTAGTGACACAGTGCTCCGCTGGCAGGAGCCTCTTCTTCATCAGACCCTGAAGCACGGAGCGCACAGACGGCCTGTGAACCAGCTGCAGCACGAACAGATGAGACTGCGAGAAAAAAGAATCAGGAAATGAATGCTGACCCACATTTAAACTCTTATTAGCAGGGCTGTTTGTAATTAATCAGGCATTTTCTGCAGGAAATGTGTAATGCGAGTCTCTGTACTTACACAGCAGCAGGCCGTGACCGTTATCTGGATGGTGTTGCGTCCCGGCTGGCACACTTGCTTCAGGTAAAGGGGTTTGTGGGAGGTCTTGTTGTCCCCGCGCTCGATGGTGAGAGGCGTGGCGTTAACGCTCACCTGCACCGATGCCGGCCAGTTGGTGTTCATCTGCCGGTCTTCGTGGTGATAGCACTTAAACTGCAACTCCAGGTCAGGCCTGTTAAATACATGATAGTTCAGATTACACGTTAAATATGACAACACTGACATTCATAAACAAGTCAAGTCAAGTCACCTTTATTTATATAGCGCTTTTTACAATACAGATTGTGTCAAAGCACTTAACAGTATCAAATTGGAGGATAGAGTGTTAATATGTATAATAAGATTAAACACTCAATTTTCAGTTAAAGTCATAAACATAAAGACTGCTTGAGAAGCTACAAGGTATGAAATGGTCTGACCTCATCATAAGGGTCTTATACACGGAGTCTCGCAGCTGGAAGACGTGGTTGCTGACAGCCAGGTTGTGCTCCAATCTAAAGGGCTCCAACACCACCCCGTCCCGTACAGGGAAGGTCAGGCGCAGGTCATCACTGGGGTTTCCTACAGACAGAAGAATTTCAGTTACTGAGGTGCCAACACGGCTTTCATTCATATCTCATACAGTAAGAAACAAAGGCATCTTATAAATATTGAAGATGCACCAAGTTTTTGTTTTTTTTAACAGGCATACTGGACTTTGTTGACACTTGTGTCTCAGTTTCTTGTTTCAGTTTAGCTTGTCAAACTTAAAACTACCCTGCCCTTTACCCGATGCAGAGTTATTATCTATAACTAAAACTAATAAAATTGAACTGAAAGCTGAAATAAAATATAAATATTAGATGAAAAACTGTTTGACGCCAAGTCAACATTACTAAAATGACTAAAAAGAAAACTGAAATAAAAAAAAGAAATTAAAGCTAAATAGAAAAATAACTAATAAAAATGACAAAAGTACTTAAAGACCATTACAACTAAAATAAAAATGAAAAAAAAAAAAAATCTTAAAAGCTAATTAAAATATTGATAAATACTATAGCAGTATGTAAACAATACTAATATAACACTATCTTTATGAACTAATTTCTACTTTTTTTTAAAAAACAATTTTGGTATTGTGAATTTTTGAGTAAAAGAGCATTTGACAAAAAAAAAACAACTTTGTATCCATCAGGAATCTACTTGATTGGTGTTCTTTATATGACGTGGTTAAAATTGTTGAGCAAATTATTATATTTTGATAAAATATTCTGAAGACTAACGTTTTGTTCTCTCTGGAACAACATATGCACATAAATTGTTCACAATAAAGCCAGTAAAAATGGTTCATTCTGATTTCATGCCAACTTATAAAGTTTTGTTAATTTCTTCAGGTGCTGAAGAGGGAGAAAAACATGTTTTCCATGTGATAAGCATTTAATGTGATAGCAAAACATTTTTATTTCCATTTACATCAAAGAGAATTATAAACTCATTTCAGAGAAGGGGGGGGGGGTTCTGAGTGTTACCTGTAGGGGGCTGCAAAGAGTTAATGTTGGGCTTGACGTCATGGAGGAATGGAGACTTGACGTCTTGGCCAGGGGACAAATATGGGGTCATCGAACTGCCGGGGGTCATGGGAGGAGTGGGGTTTCCTGGGAGAGGAGAGCTGGGGTATCCTGGCATCGTACGTCCAGGCTGTGAAAGATAAGATGTGTGCGCAGGCATTACAATCTGCAGCCAGATTATCTTTACAGTCAGATTTTCATAAACGATACTGTGCAAAAACACATTCAGCTGAGTGAAGTTTGGACCCCGGCTGTCAAAGTCCAATCGAGGTGCTCACAAGAAATGGTGAAATATTAACTGGCAGCTCCTACCGACTCAAGTTTCACCAAACACACATGCATGTGAGAGAGAGAACACCAACCCCGTTGACAGCGGCTTGGTTGAAGGTGTTGTACCCGGCTCCCGAAACTCCTGAGGACAGACTGCTGTGGCTGTTGCCCTGTCCGTTAAACTGGTCCGCCTGCTAAACAAACACGAAGCTTTCAACATCAGGCTTAAAACAGAGCAAGTCAACCCTGGTTAAGCATAATTATAGGGAGCTTGGTGCAGTGCATTCTGGGATTGCTTCCTCCACAGAGATACATGGTTTAGAAATTTGCCAAAAGAAGGTATCTAACATCTTACATTTACGCTGTATAGGCAGCTCACTAGGTTTCAGAATGGAGCCTAAGCGTGCACTTGTTTAGTGCACACTACAGCGATATGACAACAGTCAGTCCCTACAGGATTTCGCGGGACTTTTTTCTGATTTTTGCGGCCTAAAATGACTGATTTTGCTGCGGCTTTTCTCAAAATTTGCGGTGATATTTGCGGCATTTCTTATTGTTTTGCAGTGAAAATATACCATGGACAACATTCTTCTAACATTGTTATAACTTTTCTGACTTCGAGAACCATCGTAGGGCTCCAGACTAACATTTGAGGACACCAGTGCCATTAAGTTCTACAGAAGGTGGCACCAGCACCTGACAGTAAAGCACTCACCCTAATCGCACATGTACATCTCGGAGATGTCTATTTGATGTCTGCATTTACATATGCAAGACGTATTTTTTAGGGTGTTTGCTCATCTGCAATACGTCTCTAAGACGTTTCCTGTCAGATGTCAAACAGACATATATTAGAATGCATGTAAAACTGCTTCTGAGACATTTATCAGATTACAAGGCAGATGTTTCCCAGATCTTTAGCAGACGTCTTACAGATGTACTTGTACTGTCTTGATAGTTGAGATGTAGATAAAATTAACTTTTATTACTGTCATTCAAAATGTCTATATAAATATAATAAATACAAAAATATATATATTAGGGAGTGGAAATGGCTATTAAGCCTGTAAGTATTTCTCTGCAGCCATCTACTAGTGGTAATTTAATGTCTTTTTTATTTTTAAATCAGTGTTTGCTTTTCTACATTATGAATCTTTTAGCTTTATAAATGGGGGCAACCTATGAAGGATGAACAAATAATGTCATCACATTAAAAATCCATGGTGAATGGTGGAGAAATGTGTTTATTGAACAATGTTTTTCCTGGTTTCCACATCAGTGGCGTTTGTTCTGATATCTGTAGCTTTAACAGCATTCTGCGTTGAATTTGAATGCTTCTCACAAGATTTGACAGAGATGTTATTGATTCTGTGGCGAATTCGACTCCTTTCTTCATTGTGTCTCCCAGCGCTGTGTATAACGGTATCACGTGATCGAGAGCAGCCCGCGGCTCTGGCCTGAGCAGTAAACGGTCTGTGCTGCGTAGTTCAAACGAGTAGCGTGGATTCATTCTGCTTTCGGTTCGTTTGTCCAATGTAGCTCTTGTAAATCGGGCATGAGAACACAAGGCTGTTCATTACATTTTTCAAACTGAGAAACAACCTTTCTTTGACTGAATGCGCGTTGCGATGACGTCCTGAGATGCGTCTAAGCCCAAAATTTGCGGCAATTACGAAAATTTGCAAGCTCTTGCGAAAATCGCGGAGTTGCTTGATTTTGCAATAAATTCAGCGATCGCAGAATCGCAAAAAAATCCTAGAGGGACTGTATATAGATATCCACATTAAAAACTACATTCATAAAACTATATTTTTTATGTTTGTTGCACATTTCTAAAACTTTAACTAAAATCAGAAATGAAAACATAAACATTTTCTTCAAAATATTAATAACTGTATCTTATTGATGCTAAAATAATCCTGACCTTGTTGTTGAGTGTGAGAGGTCCTCCTTGATTAAACAGGAGCAGTTCTTTAATGACAGCCACACTGCCTTTAGCCGCAGCGATGTGTGTGCAGGTCGCTCCCTCCATGTTAGCTAGCATGGCTAATTCAGGCCGCTGCCTCAGAAACAGCTTCACCACCTCAGAGTGATCGTTCTCCGCTGCCAGATGAAGAGGAGTCTGACCGTGCTGAAACAAACACCACTAGATGAGCCACGATGGCAGGATTACTGTTATTATTGTCAGGATTCTGTCAGTTATAAAGAGAAGTGGGCATTGGAAAAACAGGACTGGGAAATTTGAGAAGCAAAATTCTCTTAAAATATTAAAGCACAGTTTTAGAATATATATTGAATATCTTAGACAGCCAAACAAATGCTACATCTGGAGTAGCATATACACCAGAAAAACTGCATTTACATTACTATAATAGGAAAAAATACTCTATTTAAATGTGAAAATATGAATATAAAATCATGAATTGATTATATGAATAATTATGAATTAATGTATAAATATATATAATATTTATATTTAATATTTTACTGTGTCTTTATGCAGAATTTTGAGACGTTACAGAATAAACTTGGCTGTGTTAAAATTTGTTATTAAATTATAATTTGTCACTTATTTAGATGACTTGTTTCAAGTTCAATATTTTAATTCCAAGTACAATAACACAAAATGGCAGGATTATTATTATTATTATCATTATCATCAGGGTTCTGTCAACTATAAAGATGACATCCCCGACTTATAAAGAAAGAAAATATAGAGAATAATTTATCGTATTTTACCTCAAACGTTTCATAAACAGGTTTTATTATAGAAACTTTTATAAAAATATTTTAAGGTTTATTTTGGTATCACTTCACATTAAGGTCTCATTTGTTCACATTAGTTAATCCATTAGCTAACAAGAACTACCTATATATATATTTTACAACATTTATTAATCTTAATGTTACTTAAAAAAACAACTGTTCATTGATTTTCACACGTTAGTTCACAGTGAATTAACGATTATTAACAAATACAACTTGTAATTTTAAAAAGGTATAAGTAAATGCTGAAGTTCATATTAGCTAGATTAATAAATGCTGCAGGTATTGTTCATTAGTTCATGAGTTCATGTTAATTAATGGTAACAAATAATGTTATAGGTTTAATGTTATTTATAGTGTTACGTTTTATCATTAACTATTAACTATGTATATATAATAATATAATATAATATAAATTAAATTATATCTGTATAAATACATTTGTACAGACGTTATGTATTATTATTTCTTTTTTTATTTCACTGTGTTCAGGGTTTCTGCAGGATTTTTAAGCTCAAATTTAAGACCTTTTTAAGACCTGAACAAATAAAATTAATATCATATGAGCGGGGCAGGGAAATGTCTATAGTACCATATTAAACTGTAAAATTACTGTAAAAAGCATAATTTACAATTCGGATACAAGTTTTCACAAAAACAAAAAGTTTTGTAAAATGATCAACTTTACATTTCAGTCTTTAAACCATTTTTAAGAAAATGGATGAGTCAAAAGTATTAAAAATATTGATTTTAACAATTATTATCAATAAATTATTATATAAATTATATAACATGAATTAGGGGTGTGTGAAATTGGCAAAAAATGATATCTTGATATTTCCTGGGATTTTATCGATAACGATAATTAGACAATATTTTTCTGAGTGTGTTATTGTGCTGATATCTTAAAGATTACCGTGGACTCCTGAATTTTTTTGATATTCTTCATATTCTGTGTGGTTAGTTCACAGCAGCGATAGAAATTAGTCTTTTCCAACAAGTTTTAAGGGCATTTTTACCTTTAAGCCATTTTTTCTAAAAGTGTACATCATCTTTTGAGTCAAATTCTTGCATTTGGGCTATTACCAAGCAAATGAAATCAGTATCAACAAAAGTTCTCTTTGCAATGCATCTGAAGTGGCATTTAGATGCATTTACACACTGTTTAATGCAGCTCAGAGGGACAGAGAATGCTAACCTGCTGTTACAAATGCATAAATAATGTTTTGATATTTGAAACATAAAACGTTGAAAACTGATATTTGAAATTATTTTTAAAAATGAAGATACTTTAAATGTGAAATTAAAACGGCCAGTAGGTGGCAGCGAGTCAGTGTTAATAAGTGAGTCATTGCGATTGAACCGAATCATTTAAACAGTTGATTCATTCATGAACGAATCACCGTCATGTGTTCAGAGACGCGAATCAGTGCTGTGGCTGTGTTTGGATTTATTTTTGTTGTCGAAATAGAGCAAAAGCAGGAAATAGTGTGTCTAAAACGTAAGTTTCTTAATATTAACTTCTTGTTTATTAAACTGTTGCATAAAATCAATATCACATTTGTAATCATGCTGATTTTTTGGAGGAAAAAAATGGCACTCTTCGTGTGATATTAACTATATGAAATGATATACCGTAAATATAGGCTATACATTTTCTGCCCC
>JAUZSZ010000132.1:30245995-30256115 GCA_034780575.1 Labeobarbus marequensis
TCTATATTTATATATATATATATATATATATATATATATAAGATTAAGATTACAGTAATAATTAAGCTTGAGAGTTTTGGAGGAGAAATATGCTTAATTATCATAAAAAAATAAACTTTTTTTCTGTGTAATGGGGTGAATAGACATGCACTGTAAAAAGTCAAAATTTAATTATAAAATAAAATAATTTTATGCCAGGACTCTAAAACAACTCTAAAGCAAAATGCAATAAAACAATGATATGCAATGATAATATTTTACACTTTGTTATTTACAGGTTGTAAGATGTTCACCCTGTATCACAGGCTTATACAACATACAATAACCTCAGTTAAACAAGACATATTACACAGGCATATGAGAGCATGTGTTCGGTTTGGAGAGTGTGTGTAAGAGAGGGTCAGCATGTGGTGTAGTTTAGTAGAACTCTGAGGAGAATAAGTCAACATGACCTCTGTGCTGCTCTGCTCCTGCGGAGGTCAAAGTCAGTACTCGACCTCTGAGAGCAGCCTATAGGGATCCACTCATCAGAGACAGGCAGAGTGACCCTGAGAGAGAGAAAGAGACTCAAAAAAATCATTTCTATGGCTTTTAATGGCTGAAAGTTCCCAAAACATAACAACTATTTTGGATCTGGAATAGCTCCATATACTAAAAGTGTGGTATGCTTTTTAAAGAAATAGTTCACTAAAAAAAATAACAATCAGGCATAATCCAATATAACTTATTAGCTAAAATAGGTTAATTTTTAAATATATATTTTTTTTATTTTTTGCCTGAACTATTCCTTTAATCAGTTGTGTGGTAGTATTCAGCAGAACTTAGTGAGCTGAAAGAGTTAACTCAATACTCTCTCTCCAACATCTCCTAAATGAGGTCTTCAGTGTCCTCCAGAGCTAAAATAATAGTCACAAAATGGCTCATCAGAGGGCACCATTTCCGTTCAATCATCCATATTAACCAAGGAAATATTTAGGGAACTTAAAGTGCTGGTAAACATCCTAAAGTAATAAGTACCTGGAGAGTAATGAGGAAATGAAGGTATGTGAGGTTTCCAGCTGAAACCTGTGACTCAGACTCACGTCTGAAGCCGAGCGTGTGAATTAAAAACACACTCACCACTTCCTCTGCTACTTAGCCTTTAATTAGTCCCCTAATTGCAAATGACTGCATGTTTATTTACGATAGTCAAATGAGCTCATTTCCATTGGTGAGGGTTAAACTCTAGAGCAGCTCTGATTGGCTGTTCTTCTGCAGTTCTTCTGAATGAATGTGTTCAGAATGGAATACAGTCATACTTCACAGTTTACTTTGAATTTATATTATTGTATTAAAATAATATGTGAAACTGTATACAGTTTAGTGCAATAGTCCAGATTTTTAAAGATAACTTATAAATATCTGGTCTATGAAGTTGTTAATTGATGGTATAACTCTTTGTTGAAGCCTTCAGCCAGTATAATTTAAACTTATTTTTTAACTACGTTTTTAAACTACATTACCCATGTTTCTTCAAACAAATATCCACCAATTGGACAGTCGAAACAAGGAAATAGTGGCATGAGAGTTCCATCCACTCCCATTTTACCTTATTTTTACAATAAAGTAAGTTATATTGTTTCTACATACATAATCATATATTATTCTTAAATCAATTTTTTTTTTTCATTTATCCATTTTTTAATGTGATAATGTTATTTGCAGTGCTTTGTGGGATTGTACTTCTTTCCCTCACTAAAGCCAAGTACACTGTATACTGTACAGTCTTGTACAAATGTCTTTTTTCTTATTTTTAGTAGGTTTTTGATTCTCACTTCATTGTAATTCAATGATTGGTGTCCGCTTATCTCTGCAATAAATTAAAATTTGTAATTTGCATTTTTAATCCAAGTGTAGTCCAATTGTATCACTCATTACTTTGGAAATGTGGGATACAGTACTCCCTGTTGTATTCTGCTAATTTTGGCAAATGATGTATTTTAAGTCATCTGGGAATCCTATGCATCCTGAAAATGTGCATTAGTAGTACACTATTATATACATACACTATATATATTATATGTGACCCTGGAGCACAAAAGCAGTCTTAAGTCGCTGGGATATATTTGTAGCAATAGCCAAAAATACATTGTATGGGTCAAAATTATTTTTTGGTTTTGTGGTCCCAGGGTCACACATGTGTTATGTATTGCAATGTATTGCAATGTGAGGCATTTCAGAATGCAATATGTGTCACTGGGAAATATGTAAGATTATACACTGTAAAAGATGATATTCTATTTATTTATTTGTAAATAAAACAAAGATTACTGGAGCACTTTTTACTACGTAAAAAAATCTTCTGAAGTTTATTGGAGAACATTTTCCATAATTGTTTGCGAAATTTACTAGCAAATTCTGAGAGAAATTTGTTACTACACCAATTTTTTTTCCATGTTCATTGTAAATATTGCTTTTTTTATTTTTAAATAAACCAAAGATTTTCTTGGAGAACATTTTACAAGAAAATACTTCAAAAATTCACTTTAATTCAAGTGTTACTTGTAATTTCTTGCATTTCACATTGCATTTTTAATTCAATTTAGATGTGTTCACATTCAAAATCTTCAAAGACCTTCATGCATGTATGCACACACACCTAGGCAGTGACTTTTTATAGATACATATTTCAAAAGTCGCAGTGCGTATGCATGCATGCGTGTATGCTTTTTTCGTAGCCTTGACACAATGCATGTATCAAACTGGCTGACACATTGAAAAGAAGCACGAATCATGCGCTCATGATGAACTTTCTACACGTGTGTATCTGTTTAGTATTTCTGTCAGGGTGACACCAGTCAACAAGGCTTAATGAAGCCTTGAAGCTCTGCCCTGGAGGGGGGCAGCAGAATGTTTGGAGGTGTCACTGAAGGCTAATTACCCCCCAGGGGGATGCTGGTCTGCATTTACCCCCCACAGATCCCCTCCAGGAGAGCCTGACAAAGATGCATTAAGCAGATCTTTAAAAAAAAAAAAAAAAAAGCCACTCTGAAATGTTAACCTCCCCTGACGCCATGCAGCACAGGACTCGCTGCTCTAGTTTGTCAGAATGAGGCTGTTAGATACACATGAGTAAAGTACAGCTCATGCAGCATTTCCAACGAGTTTAAGAGCAGATTAAGATTAAATGCACTTCCCATCTCAATGCACATCACTTGACCAGAATCTATAGCTGAGTTTGACAACCAGTATCTTCTGACAGAATTTTTCATCTATGTAGAAAGTACCACAGATGCTGTGAAGGAAAAATAATAATGTTGTGATGTGTTAATACACACTTTGAAATCCATTTTTTGGTGATTTACTGCTCCTACCTGGCTACCTGGCTGCTTTCCACTGGTCAGACTAGTCTAGTTTTTATTTATTTATTTATTTTGGGCACTTAGCTGACAACTACCATTTCAAAAATAGATTTTTTAAAAGTTGTTTTTAATTCAATGATAAATTAGTGCTTGAAAAATTGTCATAGTTTTTATTGTGTAAATTTGTAAATTGAAAGTGTACTTTATGCATTGGCATTGGATCTACAAGAATGATTTTTAATGACTAGCAGGACATGGAAATTCAAATCTAGGCCATTCATTCATTTACCTACCACTTGGTTAGTTAGAGTTTTTCTTTTCTTTCTTTTCTAGTTGTAATTATTTAATTTATTGCCCTACTAAATTAAAGGGGTCATGACATGCATTTTATATTATTTTAATATGTTCCTTGAGGGTCATTCTTGAGGTAATGTTAATAAATTCACACACACACACACACACAAAATAAATAAATAAATAAATAAAACAAAATAAAAAAGTCATATTTTAGCAAAAAATAATTATTTTCAACACTAATGCTACCCCTCTATCTGAAATACTATTTTAAGTGGGCGGGTCATCTAGGGCTGGTCAGTCAACATCCACTGTTATGATTGGTTAACCTCATTGCATAGAAATATTATCAATGCCCCCTCACAGCAAGTGTTTTGAAATCATTTTCCATACAAAACCTCATTTACAGAAAAAACTTTATGAAATGGTTTACTTACGGTTTGTGATGCAGCTGCTGTCAGATCCGATACAGTTCATCTTCCAACAAACGTTTCTTTGTGAACTCTCCATAACTGTGTCTTGTTTACAAAACAATCTGCGTTCAAATGTCCTAACAAACACGACGGCGTTAAAAATAAACCATCCACTTGTTCCTGTCACTAGCATCCTTGCCTGTCCAGAGAGTATAGCTAAGGAGTTCCTATACTCTTCCATTTGTCCTCATCACATCAGAAATTGAATGGGTTTCTGCACACTGTAGACTTTACCACTGTACAGTCAATAATTACATTCGGTCCTATTTGCTTTTGACGCGCCGCGACGCTCGCGTCAGGTGTGGACAGGTGTTCAGCCATTAAGCGTCGAACGCCAGTGGGCGAGGCTTATGGCACGACGACGTAAAAGTATCCGATTTTTAGTCAATACATTAAAATAATATGATAAGAAATGTGTTTGCAATGTCAAGCAGCATAAGGAGCTTTTTGTACCTAGCTAAAAATAACTGCAAGCATATACCAGAAGTCTCGCACATTCAAGTTAGAAATGGCGCACCCTCTCTTACGTTAAAAATGGCGGATAATGAGGATTTCGTTTTAAAACTTGCAGGATGTTTTAATGGTACAAAGCCCTCTCAGCCTTGAAAAATTGCTTTCTCATGCCATGATCCCTCTTTCTTGTTGTATGCTGGAATTAAAGGCTTAATTATTAAGTTTCCATCAACTAAATTGCATTTTAATCTCACTTAAACCAACAAACCATCTTTGGCTGGTTTAAACTTGTGTTTTCCACAAGGAAGTTTTATTTTTGTAACTTTTTATTTACTGAGAACTTGACTGATGTGCTGAAACATGCACAATACTTGAACCGCTAGGCCACCACTCCAGCAATCTCTCACTTTTCTCAGTTTTGGATTAATCGCTAGCTTGTCCAACGCCGCAAGTCTGTCTTTAACCCTGGCTTGATGTGTTAAACAACCAGATCATACCACAATTATGTTAATTCATGCTGAATCTGTGAACACAAAACCAAACCATGGACCTCGAGAACAATGTGCTGTGTTTGTCAACCAAAAACAAAAAACGCAGTGCAGTGAAAGTCTGATCCACCCCATCAGATTTTCCTGGCGAGTGACGTGAAAACGCTTAAACGGACATGCCGAGGGCTAGATTCAGGGTCCAGTCTAATTAAAATATTTCACTTTTAAAAGTTTCCAGTGGATAGATTTGACCTGGTGTGTATTCCAGCTATTCAGGGGAATAAAGCAGGGCAAATGCACACTCATAACTTTCTGTTCCAAGCAGGGATCTGATCCAGAAGAGAAACAGAGGAAGTCAGAGGGGAGTTGGCTTCATACATCTTACTGAAACAGGTCAGTAAAGTGACTCAGACTTTATATTCTCTTGTTCCTAGAACATCCTTCGTTTCAGTCATGATATAGGCTAGGGGTTTTACTTCAACTTTGGGCACTTTTTTCCCCAGTGGTTGATTTTTATTGAATGTAGTATGTAGGTCACATTAAACATTTATATTTATGCATTTAGAAAACGCTTTTATCCAAAGCAACCTACATAGCATTAATGCAGTCAAGGTAGAGGGTACTTTTTTCATCACTTTAAGCATTCCCTGAATTGAACCCATGACCTGCTTTTCACTAGAGCTTCATCATTTATTTCTACTGCATTTCAAAAGTCTTTAAGATAAGATACTAGTAGTTTTACCTAGATTTTTATTGTTGAAAATCCATAATTTTATATATACTCTATATATCTGAAATATGAGACATGATGTGTGAAGAAAACTCTTCTAAACAGAATGTTTAGTATGCATCATTTCCATATTCTCAAGCTGTTATTTTGCCAAATAATACACTATTTTTAATGAATAATGTCTATTTAGGGTACATAAAAATCTAATAAACCTTAAAAGGAAAATGGAGCCAAACCTTTTATTCCAAAAATCATTTCCACAACAGAACACTAATAAACATACGTTATTTAAGATGGTTGGAAATGAAAATTTTTTTATGATATTTCAGGGAGAAAATGACAGAATTTATCTGTGATGCTTGTATAGCCACTGCTGGATTTTCTTAGTAGACAAAACAAACTAGAGCGTCTGAAATGTGTTTTAAGGGAGTTTAATTTCCCAAAGCACCCATAGTTGAAGAAACACCCTCTCCATCACTAAAATCTGTTGGACAAAGGATGATTTAAATTAGAGTTTTCTCTCTACTTTGCATTTCAGGGGGCAACCAGCAAGCACAAATAAATATCAGACGACAGCTCTTTTATGCTGCATGAAAGCGTGTGATGTCTTTGTGTACTCTGAACTGCGTTCTGATTGCCTGTTTATTTTCACAGAAACCACACGCCAGCTGATGGGCAGGTAGATGAGGGCTGGCCTGTCGCTCTGGCACGTGACACAGATGGCATTACAGCTGCCTGGGTGGTACATATACACAATAACCTCACTATTATATCACCAAAAAACACATCCAGAGGACCTAAGGACGAGGACAAACCAGTTGTGGCGAGGCAGGCCGTGATCTGATATTGGCATAATGTGAGGCTTTTGTGAGGCTTTATAAAAAAGATTCGCATTTACATCATGTTATTCTTCATTTACAGACACACTCAAAGTGATTTACACAACTTTTTTACTACAGGCGCAATAACTCCTTTTGGGGTTTGAACCTACAAGCTTTTAGGTTACTAACCAAAATGCTTACTTTTTAACTTGCAACATAGGGTTCAGTTTGCAGCTTATTCTGTCTAACAACTGCCACTAGTTGACTGACATGTAAAGAAACCAACCTTTTTCGTATTGTTTTTACGTGCCGTTTAGGGGCGGGTTTATACCACAATAAGCGACCAGCGTTGGATAAACTGAATTAAATATGCCAACCCACAAAACAACATGCTGCCAACGCTTGCTCAAGTTTGCTGTTATGTGTGGTACCAATTTGAACACTAATAAAATGTCATGTTTGTGCATTTTTAAGGTTTCAACAAAGGGAGTCTTATTTCGTAAGACTTTATAATAGACATTCTTGATTCTTTATTTACAGACACACGCAAAGTGATTTAAACAACTATTTTTCTACAGGCACAATCCCTCATTTTGGGGTTTGAAACTACAACCTTTTGGGTTACTGGCCAAAATCCTTATTTTTTAACTTGCAACATAAAATTAGGTTCAGTTTGCAGCTTATTCTGGCCATGAACAGCCACTATGTTGACCGGCATGTAAAGCAACCAGATATTTTCCTTGTGTTTTTACATGTTGTTTAGGGGTGGGTTTATCTGAAATACAATATACCATAATAAATTCAAAACACTGAATCAAATATGCCTACCACAAAACAACATGCGGCCAACACTTTCATATTGCTCAAGTTCTGAAAATCTCTCGCATTCCTGTTATTGTGTGGGATGACTTTTAACACCAATTAAATGTCTTGGTTGGTCATGTTTGTACATTTTTAAGATTTCAACACTAGGTTTCTTATTTGGGAGGCTTGTTTGCATCAAAACAATTGATGTTCAAAGAGAAAAAAGTGTCTCTAAAACACGGTAACGTTAATGTTTTGGAACCTACCAAAAAACTAAGCCACATTTTAATTGCAGAATAGCAGACAGGGGTTTTATTAATTCAAAGCATGCAAAGAAAATGACCATGCTGTACATACTGCAACATTATATGAGTAAGATAGTATGCCATTCCAAGCACAATCTGATATTGCTGTGGCTGAATGATCTGCAGTTCTCCGTCTGCACTGAATGTGAAGGAAATGTAGTGCGATGAATCTCTGGACATGATTAAAACAAGCACACAAAATCTGACTGCTCATAATCATTCAAATATGATCAGAACCTCCTCAATAGGATCTGAGCAGCAGTGACATGAAAGAGCTTAATCCATGTGTTTCCGCTTATGGTGCATAACCCAGTAAAATCAGAGATGAAAAGGCCTTCGCTCAAATCAAATCGTATATTAATCTAGTCTTCCAGGATGGACACGCTTTGTTGAGCTGAGCATTTTGAGGCATCATTGTGTGCTAGAAGTTTCCATTGAGCCAAAAAGACACGAAATTAAAGCAGCATGTAGTGGACAATCTCAGCTCAACAATCGTGTTTCCAAACAGTGCAAGAATACACAACTACAGCTGACCTTTGACCTCACTGCACCATCAAAGAGTCTTCAAAAATCAATATTGTGTCTTTTTCTGTTGAGTTTGACTTTATTGAGTGAACCCCAGAGACTATTATTATGCAAAAATTTTGTTTATTAGGAAAATTATCACATCACAAACTAATACTTTAATGGTTGCATTAAAAAAGTAACAATATCTGTGCTGCTTCAAGATTAAAAATAGACATTTTAATTAGACTTCACCATGAACTCAAATGTTTTCCTCTTTCCTACAAAAACACCTGTTTTTCTGGATCAAATTTAACTAATCTTATTTTTTTTTCTCAATTGTTATGCATAACAAAAGCTATCTTAGCATGCAGATATGAAAAGATTTTTAAGATTGATTCCATAAAAAATATGTAATGGAAAATTTGACTAGTTTTACTTTAAGATATTTATTATAAATTAGACCTGTTAAAGTGTCATTTTCCCCACATCAAAGCATGACAAAATAAACAGAAACTCATGAATACTGTTTTCTTCTGACTTGTTGACATGCATAATTTCAGTGCAATTTTGTTTAATATGCATTTAATTTTTATTATATAAATGTTACTGTTTAATTCAGTCAAGCCATGTTTTTTTATAAAGTACATTTAGAAATAGAGTTTGACCCATGCAAACGATCTAATCTTTTTTTTTTTTTTTTTACACATTATTTGCATTTTATAGGTTTGTACCTACAATTTGAACTCATGCTGGTGCATTAATGTCTTTAAAGGCCTTTAGATTTGAAATCATGATGTCAAAGCCATCAGGTCACACACACGAAAGAGGAGCACTGCTGTATATCTGACCCAGATCAGGAATCTCACAGAAGCGAGAGCTTCTGCGCTCAGACTCAAGTTTAACACAACACGGACATGCTCGTTTGAAGATGGTGAATCTTTACCGCCCTGCAGGTCAGAACTGATGCTTTTACATCGACATTCGTCAAATCGTTTAAGTGGATTCACTCCTGCTTTTACACTTCAAGACATTTCAGACGATCATGCTGAAGGCCTAAATAAACTGCAGTCATAATGCATGCTTGATTTAGCAGTGAAGGTATTTTTATTTGTTTTCTGAGCATGAATTTAAAAAAAACAGGAACATTGCATTCGAAATGATAATTTATACTTTCTTTATTTGAGTGAAAAGCACTAGATCAACACGTGCCAAAACACAGAATCGCAACACATCCATGTTCAGCCCGACAACTTGAGACGCACCGAGTTCAAACCGAGTCCAGATGCAAATGATGCAAAGTTTTACAGAAATAATTACCAGAAGTATTTCCTCAATGCACGATGAAATTCCTCCAACAGAAACCCCGAATCCTTGACTTTTGCTCGTCTTTTTGCTGTATTTCAAAACACACACGCGTTCCACAACAAAACAGGCTTATCATCCCATCTTTATCCCATCGAGTCGAACTTGTTTTTAAGAAACTCGAAGGATATTTGTGTCAGACTGCGTGCAGTGAAGGCGGGTCTGTGCAACTCAACATCTGTTGTATTCACGTGACGTTAAGAAAAATATGAACAACATCTGGTAGAAATAAGTTTGATTCAGGTGCCTGAGCTCTCGCTTTCGCTCTCTCTCTCCCTCGCCAAGTCCCCAGACTCCTGGATCGAGGCGGCATTTGAACGTGTTTCTGACGGGAAACCGATGCAAAGCTTTGGAGAGATCAATGACAGCACACCCGAACGTCAAGGGAAGCACACCCTGC
This sequence comes from Labeobarbus marequensis, assembly GCA_034780575.1. Classification (NCBI taxonomy): domain Eukaryota; kingdom Metazoa; phylum Chordata; class Actinopteri; order Cypriniformes; family Cyprinidae; genus Labeobarbus; species Labeobarbus marequensis. The sequence continues at coordinate 30,255,974 of JAUZSZ010000132.1, forward strand.
GCGTGGGTCTTGTAAAACAAGACTTCTTCAAATTCTGCAAAAATGATTTGCAGGTCGGTTTCGCTGGGTTACTTTACAATAATTATATCAAAACCTCCCGTTCCTTCATTTTTTTCTGTAATCATTTTCCTCCTTTAAATGC
>JAUZSZ010000132.1:30288992-30300169 GCA_034780575.1 Labeobarbus marequensis
ATACAAAAATAGACCTACTAATGCAGGGACTAATTACTCTGCTCAACTGGCGGGGAGCTGAACTGCTTCTTTGCATGTTTCATGGCAAATAGCTTCTTCACTTCAGCCTATACCAACAGGAAACACCCCCACACTCACCTTACAGGAGCATGAGGTAAGAAGGGTGCTAAGGTCAGTGAACCCAAGAAAAGCAACTGGCCCAGATGGCGTACCTGCGAAGGTACTCGGGGCAAGTGCTGACCAACAGACACCGGTTTGCACCAATATCTCCAATCAGTCCATGTTACAAGCCATCATACCACACTGCCTGAAGTCAGCTACCATCATACCAATCCTCAAAACATCTTTACTGAGGAGCCTCAATGACTACCACCCAGTGGCACTTACACCGGAAATCATGAAATGCTTCGAGAGGCTCTTGTACCATATCACGACTGGGGCAGTCATGGCCTAATGGTTAAAGAGTCTGACTTGTAATCTGAAGGTAGCAGGAGATTTGAGCAAGGCACAGAACCCCCAACTGCTCCCCCGGCACTGCAGCATTGGCTGCCCATTGCTCCGGGTGTGTGCTCACAGTGTGTGTGCGTGTATTTGTTCACTTCTCACTGGGTTAAATGCAGAGCACAGATTCCAAATATGGGACACCATACTTGGCCACACGTCACGTCCTTTCCTCCTTTCCTTATTAAAGCCAGTCTCCCCTCCACCTCTGATGAGCATCAGTTCGCCTACAGAACAAATAGATCTACTGAAGATGCTATAGCTCTAGCTCTACACACTGTACTGAGTCACCTGGAAAAACATGAAAATTACATTAGGATGCTGTTCATTGATTATAGTTCAGCATTTTATACCATTATCCCGGACATTCTGGACAGTTAACTGACAAACCTAGGTCTTCCAACACTCACCTGTCTCTGGTTTAAGGACTTCCTGAAGAACCACTCTCAGAGGGTGAAGATGGGTCCTCATGTCTCCTCCACCCACTTACTCAGCATTGGCTCTCCACAGGGGTGTGTGCTGAGCCCACTACTGTATTCAGTCTACACGTATGATTGTATCCCAGTTCATCGCAGTAACACCAACATCAAATCTGCGGATGCTACAACAGTGATTGGCCTTATCACTGGGCCTTATTGGCCTTATCACTATAGACTTCAGAAAGCACAAGACTGATCTGCTCCCTCTATACATCAATGGGGACTGTGTTGAGAGGGTCAAATTTCTGGGTACCCTCATCTCTGCTGACATATCCTTGAAGGCACATACTTCAGCGGTTATTAAGAAGGCACGGCAGCGTCTACATTTCTTAAGGATTCATAGGAAAAACAATCTTAATGGAAATTTGCTGGTAAACTTTTACCGGTGTTCTATTGAGAGTGTGCTGACATATTGCATTACAGAAAGGCATGCTAGCTGTTCTGAAGCAGATAAGAAGGGGCTTCAAAGGATCATTAAGACTGCTGAAAGGATCGCTGGCAGTCCCCTACCATCACTGAAGGATCTATATTACTCTCGAGCCCTCAGTAAGGTCAAAAATATACTAAAGGACTCAACACACCCAGGTTTTCACTTGTTTTAGCTCCTGCCATCAGGCAGACACTACTGATGCTTTAAAACAAGGACCAAGAGATTTAGGACAGTTTCTTTCCTAGAGCCATGAACATTATGAACTGCAATATGCACTGACCTCATACATTCTTCACTTGAATGTCAGTCTTATGGTAATGAAGTGTTTTTTCTTTTTTTTATTCTCCCCCTTTGGGGAGACTTAGTGCAATATAGACTTGTGTGCAATATAATTCTCAACTGCTTTGCTAAAAGTTAGTCTTAAGTAGCTCGACTCTTTATTGTGTAAGTACATAATATGGTTAAAGTTGTGACTCATGTGTTTGTTAAATGTGCACTACATGATATGTGTAAAGTATGCTGGGGGGGGAGCTATCATAGTTTCATTGTACGTGAGTATAATGGCAATAAAAGGCATTCATTCATTCATTCACATATTCTTCATTAGTTAGTGGTTTTGCTAAAAAGAAACACCTTAAAAAGAACACCTTAGCAACGCCCTGGCAACCGCTCTAGTATCATAGCAACCATATTATAGACACTTTACATAACAAGAACACTTCACGATTGCTTCACGAATCACTCAGAACACCTTAGCAACTGCATAGCAACACACTGACCCTAGCAACCACTATAGCAGCATAACAGCCATACTATAGACACTTTGCATAACTAAATCAACTCAAGATTATTTGGAATCATATCATAACATATCATATTGACTTGCCATCACTGGAACAACTTAAGATCGCTGGGAATCATTCATAACACCTTAGCAACTGCATAGCAACACCTTATCAACCACAATAGTTGCATAGCAAACATATTATAGAGACTTGGCAACACTGGAAAAACCTTAAGATTGCTTGGAATCACTCATAACACCTTAGCGACACCATAGCAACCACTTTAGCATCACAGCAACCACATCACAGAGACTTGACACCACTGGAACACCTTAAGATTTCTTGGAATCACTCAGAACACCTTGACAACTGCATAACAACACCCTAGCAACCACTCTATCATCTTAACAACCGTATCATAGACAATTATCACTAATGAAACACCTCAAGATTGCTTGGAATCTCTCAGAACTCTATAGCGACTCCATAGAAATGCCCTAACAACCACTATAGAAGCATAGCAACCATACCATATAGCTTTGCATAACCAAAGCAACTCAAGGTTTCTTCAAATCACTCAGAACACATTACCAACTGCATAGCAACACCCTAGCAACCACTCTAGCCTCATAGCAACCACATCACAGAGACTTGGCATCACTGGAACACCTCAAGATTGCTTGGAATCATTTAGAACACCTTAGCAACTGTATAGCAACACCCTGGCAACCACTCTAGCATCATGGAAACCATATTATAGATACTTGGCATCACTGCAACACCTCAAGATTGCTTAGAGTCACAAACAGAGTCAAAAACATCAGCAACTCCATAGCAACACCCTGGAAACCACTCTAGCATCATAGCAGCCCATTTTTAAGGGGAAGCTGCTCATATTTTCTTTGTAAAATACATAAAAATCTAGGTACTGCATTAAAAGGCTGTGCATCAGCACTATAAGGAGCACTTGACACAATTAAGCTTTGTCTAGACGACTTTAAAACCATCAAATTCCTGCAGATTAGAAGGCCCAATTAATCTAGTAGAGCTGGCAGAGGTACAGGAGACAGAGACAGGACTCTAAAACTGTGGTCGGGCCCTTGTGTGGAGAAAAACATGCATTAAAACTACACTGGAAAAGGAGGGAAATGTCAACAAATGTAGTACCAAAAAAAAGCACTTTAAAACAAAATACAGCCCAGTCACAGCTCTCTCCAGCAGCAGGAGGGGCTGTTTATTTGTGTCATCACTCAAGAGTGACTGTGGTAGGTACAGCGCAGGATGATATTGCTGTAAGCTTATATGCAGGATTATTTTGGAATGACACACAGTGGTTTTCACACCAGCGGGACGTGTGTGAGATGACTATAACACACACACACACACACACACACCCGGGTGGGCTGATGGCAGGTAATGCCCTGTGTCACTGCGGCAGACACCCCAGGAGACATGAGCTGGGCAGTGTGTCATGGAAACCAAACACAACCAAGGTAAATGTGAGAATAAAACATCAGTGATGAGATAATAAAGATAAGCAAAAGAAATGAGCAGAGAGAATTCATTCCCCTCATGTTGTTCCAAATCCACAAGAGACACATAAGCAGAAATTTTAAAGAATCTTCATGCTGCTATTTTTTTGTACAGCACATTTACGCCCTCTTGTGAACTGCCCAGTGTTGCCAACTTAGCAATTTTGTTGCTTAATTTAGGAACTTTTCAGAGTATCCTAGCAACTTTTTCCTCCAAAAGCACCTAGCAACATATTTAGCTATTTTTTTCATTTATTTGGCAACTTTTAGCAACTTTTAATAAATGACTCAAACAAAAAAAGGCACACATTTACGTATTAAATTACACAAAAAGAGAAAACCAAAGATGCCTAGCAGTACACACATCTTGTGAATTAAGTTAGCTGCTATTTGCAATTGTTTAATTTAATTATAATAATAATAACTGAATAATTGTTTATGATACACTTTGTTAGTAGCTTGTACCTGCGTTTGTTGATCAGTTACAGTACACTGTAAGAAAACGGAAAATGGTACTAGTAATTTTCCAGGACATTATCCGTTGTAACCCTGTAACCCAATAACACAAAATACAATACATAATTAAAAATGCAGGTAAAAAAACCTGTGGAAAAATCAATAGCCTACAGAAAATTCCTTCATATTGACATAGCAGACTGTGCCCTATTTTTTACAGACATTTCGTAGCATACTACTAATACACTACTTAAAAGTATGATTGTTCAGAATGTGAAGTTTTGTTTATTTTCTAGCTAATAATAAAAAACCTTAAATTGTAATCGTTCAAAAATGTGTAAGTTTTCAATAATTCAATGCATTTAAAAATAGTTATTTATATTTTAGATTATGCATTTATATTATTTTACGAACAAATCTAAATAAGCATATTTTTTGCTGAGATTTGTGTTTAGTGACAATTTTGCGTAGTCATTATGTAATGACGTCATCGCGCAATGACATCACAACGACATTTAGCAACTTTTAGCAACAAATAGACCTTCCTTTAGCAACTTTCCCTGAAAATTAGTTGGCAAAACTGAAAGGAAAATGAGTTGGTGTGGCAACACTGGAACTGCCATCAACACACATGTTTCCTTTTAGCAGTGATTTAAATACTCACTACTTCACTGAAAATCTAGACAAGATCTCAGTGACTTACAGTGAGATTCTACAGTGATTAGTGCTGACACTGAGTGTTTCTGAAGGAAATAAATGGAAAAGTCCTGTGCAATATTGGTCTGAACGTCATCATCCGTTAGTGTGGACGCTAATATAGTTTCGTTATCCTCTCATAGTTATCGATCTTGGTGTGAACAAGATCACAAGAAAAAAGAACGATATCACCATAATCACTTTCAGAATGATTTTTTTCCAGCGGATGAAATTTACAAACATTGACAGCCAATCAGAATCCATCCTGTTGAGCTCGCACATTTAAAGCGGCAGATGACAAAACTACAGCACTTATAATAAACAGAACAATCTTGTGCATTTGTGTGTACACTATTTATCGTTATCTTTGTAGTTAAGTTTCTTGGAATTTGACGCCACAACTACAACAATATCAACACAGAAGAACGGTATCGCTGGAATCACTTATATATATATATAAAATTTTCGAGGATTTACATTGTTGATGAAATACATCACAGTTTTGTGAAAAGGGTCCATAATCGGCAGCCGACAAAAATGCAGCACTCATAATAACAGAATATTGGAGTGGATGCTATAGTTATCGTTTCTGATGTGAACGGGCCTTTAGGGTTAACGCTATTTAAAAAGCACAAACATAGAAAGCATTTAACATTAATCCTATAAAACACATTAAAACCCAAACAACAATTTTTAAATACTACCCAAATAAGGCCCGTTCACATCAAGAACGATAACTAAAATATTCGCGTCCAATGTACGAGTAACACGGTTTTTTAACTTTTTGTTGTATGAACTGAAAACAAGTTGAGAAAACTCAGAAATCTAATGAAGCTGGTTGCCTAAACTTTTAAGTTTTCTCAACTTTTGATTTTTTACAGTGTATGGTAACGTTTATTATAAGTGCTGCAGTTTTGTCACCTGCTGCTTTAAATGCCCAAGCTCTTTAAAGTCGGATGGATTCTGATTGCCTGTCAATGCTCTTCTCAAATAATTCTCAAAGTGAGTATATGGGCATTATTAAAAGCCAAACACATTAAAAGCCACACAGCAGTTTTGAAATAATACCCAGATTAGATGTTTGGTAAACAAAGCATCTTGGACTCTTTCTTTGGGGTGTCAAAGTATGTAAGTAAAAAAGCAGAGGTGCCAACAGGCCAATAAATTTCCCAGAAATGCCTTTGAAAAAGCAGTAAAAAGATTTCATGGATGTCAGTGACCCCTTTGATATGATTCAATCCCACTGTTTAAGCCAAGATACGGGGTCGTGTTGTGCGAGCGGATCGGGCTGTTAGAACGCTTAAGTTTTTTTTTCTTCTGTCTTTTTCTTTTACAACTTTCCAGTGCTGGGAGCTTGGAAAGCCAGAGCAGAACTGCTTACAAATCACTAATTAGGTCGCAGTGGGTCTGGGGGGCCTGTGAGGTGTGTCTGCGCGTCACAACCGTCGACCAGTTCCCATAAATCCCTGCTGCTTTTATGTGTGTGGTTCAAAGTCCGTCCGCTTGGAAAGTTTGACACAGGATATGTGGGGAGAGCCAGAGCCAATTAGTGCATTCATCCCCGCAGCAGGGCCCGAATACCAGTGAATATCTCTTCTCTAGACCCATCCGTGGGCTTTACCCGGGACGCCAGCAGCAGCGCGGCGGTCCAAATCCTCTCCGCCCATCTCAGCTCATCTCTCTCCTCTGAAGATGCACATAAATCTCAGCTGCAGGCGTCTCATCTGTCTTATGTCACTCGTGCTGGCAGCAGTCTGTCTCTGAGATCCACCAGCCGTAAAACTCAAGAACATCAAACACTGAGCAGAGATTAATTTGAAAGTTAGAATTATACAGATAAATTATGTGAAACTGCCCGTTGCAGTAATTTTGCTTAAGAGGTGCTGAGGTAAACCACAGTGTGGAAAAAGGCACTTTAACGCAAAAAAAGCTTATTGCTTTTATTTTTAAAAAAGTGCCAGCAACATAATTTAGAAAAAACTGCACTAAATATGTACAATTAACAATAAAATAATAATAATTATTATTAAAATAATAATATTAAGAATAAAAAATGATCCACGTGTAATATGGCCCATTAGTCCATTATTACAGTTGCCAAGTAACAATGAAATTCCATAAATAAGTAAATAAATATTGAGTGAATACAAACGGTGAAAACGGTTGGAGTTCTGTTATCACTAGAATATCACACTCTTATCAGCCAGTCAGATTCAAGGACCAGAAAGAACTGTTGTATGTATATTAACCTGACTGCAAAGCTACCTGAAAAACTGTGTGCAAGTGCACCTATAGGGCAAAAGCTGCTTTAAACGCAAAGGATGCTCACACCAAATGTTGATGTTTAATTTAGTTAATAGAAGTCAACTGGAAAATCTATTCATGACATTATCTTTGACAGCATCCTCATTTTACAGCATTTTTTACACAAGTGAGGTGTACAGTGCTGTAGCTTTGCAGGTAGGTTTCTTGAAGCATCTTGGAGACGTTCAAACAGCTCAAATGGCCTAATCTGGCAACTTTATGTTAAAACAGAAGCAGAGAGAATGGAAAATATAAATCCCTGAGGCTTTACACTTATTCACACACAGCTCAAAATGTTAGTAATACTTTAAATGTCAAATATGAGTCAGGAAAACATGCCTGTACTAGTCAGGGTGGTGCAGGAGGATTCTAATGACTGTGGTTCAATCGTAACAAACAACCAATCAGCCGCTTACGCCACAAATCAACAATCAAGAGGATTCTGAAGAAGTGTATCACTCTGAAGGATGAGGTCACTTATTGTGGCAAGCCGTTTTAACATTTAATCTTAAAATGTACAAGTATCTATTTTAGTGCTACTAGTACTTATCCTTTAGTTAGTGCTTATTCTTATTCTTTAGGTACGAAGGCTTATTCTTTTGTTATTAGTAACTTTTTAAAGATAGTAGTACTTATTCATTAGATACTAATTCTTATTTTTTAGATCCTGATACTCATTTATTAGATACCTATTGAATAAACACTGGTACTTATTCATTAGATACTAGTACTTATTTCAATAGTGACTATTGTACTGTTACTAATCACTAGTCAAACATTTAAATATTTTACCATCGATTCTTATGGAGAGCTGTCATTCAGATATTAACTATTCAGTTCTGACTAGTATGTACACCAATACTGACTAGTATCGTTTTAAATTTTACTAGAAAGTATTCATTAGATGGTAGTACTTACTAGTTTATTAAATACTATTACTTTTCATTAGATACTAGTATGTATTTAATAGATACTAGTAGTTATTCATTCCATACTAGTACTTAATTATTAGACACTAGTATTTTAATCATAATTGTTACTAACAAATCTTATTATACTAGTCACAACAGATTTTTAACTTGTCTTATGTTATGATGACCAGTCAGAATGGCCACTCAGTTCAACTGAAAATCATACAAGTAAAATCAAATAAAAAACACGTTCTAGTAACATTTGGAATAAGTACTAGTAAGAAATGTTTACTAGTATCTATTAAATAAGCACTAGTAACTAATCAATAATTACTAGTATGTAAGTATTGTAATATATACTAGTATCTATGTAATAGGTACAAGTTTTTAATGATTAACTATCTAATAATAAGTTCTAGTATCTAAAAATAAGTACCAGTACCCAAGGACTACTAGTATATAAAAATAGGTACTAGTCACAATTGGAATAATAGTCAGAAATGAATAATTTAAATCAATCTCCATAGAAGTCAAAAGCAAAATTTGGTATGCGTTACTAGTAACGAGAATATTACTAGTCACTACTGAAATAAGTACTAGTGTCTAATAAATAAGTACTAGTATATATTTACATACTAGTGTCTAATGAACATATCTAATAAATAAGTACTAGTATATATTTACATACTAGTGTCTAATGAACATATCTAATGAATAAGTACTAGTATATTTAATAAGTACCAGTATTTAATGAATAATTACTAGTGTCTATTTAATAAGTACTAGTATCTATTGGATGAGAACTGGTATCTCATAATAAGAACTTGTATCTAAAAAAAATAACTAAATAATAAGCACTAGTAACAAACAAGTAAGTACCTAATGGAATATATAAAAGTAGCTAAAAATAAATAAGTACGTACTAGTAGCATAAATATAGATATTAGTAGGCCTACGTTTTATAGATTAAATTTTAAAGTGGCTTGCCATACACTTCCTTGCCATACACTTGAACTGCCGGCCTCCAAGTTCGGGATAAACGAAGTGACTGAATGTTTTTGTTAGTAGGCTATGTCTTTGAATTAAAAACCACACTCAAGTGGCGTTAAACACAAGCCCCACCCAAAATAGCACCATCTCCATGGAGACGCACGACAGATGAGTGTTATCCAATGGGAATTTGGCTAGTTAAATGCTGAAACCTCAGGCATTTGGGAATACAGTTTAGTCTAGGCAAACTGCAATGAGTCAGCCGTTCCCGACAGGTACCAAATGACCTAGAGCTGAGGGTAAAGCCCACCGTGAGTCTGATCTGGCAGGCTGAACAGGTTATTCTGGGTCATTATCTGCTATATGGAGCGCAGATTTATAACGGCATGGTCTTGTTACATCAATTAATTAACAAAGCTAAGAGACAGGAAATAAGGATATCTGCCAGGAAATTAAAAACTGGAGAGGATATAAAGTGAGAGCAAAAAAGAAGAATATCATGCACGTTTTGGCAGCACCTCAAAAAGAGTCTGTGGTTTTATTTATGGCGCGAAAGCAATCGCTGTAAAAATAAACATAGCTTATGGCTCCATTCCACAAACTAATGAGCTGCCTTGCTGTCTACTTAGGGAGCCTTATTTCTATAGAAGGCAACAGTCTAATTGAAATGAAACCCTAATAATTGACTGGTTTGGAACACCCTACATAGGCAACAACTATGTGTCATACAAATAGCACTCCTAACATTAAAGGCGCACTAAGCAATTTTGGAAAACGCTTTTGACCACAGTGTCGGACCGTGTCCCAAAACACATTTGCAGCCAATCAGCAGTAAAGGGGCATGTCTTGTAATGATGGAGAGAAGAGAGCGCTCAATTTGAGTGCACAGGATGGATATTAGCAGCTCTATTAGACAGATAGAGAAACAGACAGAGAGAAACGGAAGGTAAAAAAGAAGAAAATATTGGAGGAACAAAACATTAAAAAGAAGGTTACGATCAGGCAAGAGTTAGGAAACGTGGAAATATCGGAGCAGTGAGAACTCAAGAAGCGGGAAGGCCTAGAAGCGGACGCCGAGGTTGCGTTGTTTCTTCGTGATAGGTGAGTAACGTTGATTTTGCTTTGTTTCACACAACTTACCTGTGTTGGGTTTTGTTTGAATATGCTTGGGTGTCATCTTCGCTTGTTTCTGCGATCGCCATTATGCCAGGGTTGTGTATGTACGTGTGGGGCTGAGATATCAAAATAGGGGCGAGGTCCTGTTGGCCTATGGGCGTATTTGTTTTGGTGCTTTCAAATATCAACATCGTTTGGCAAGAATCACTTAGTGCACCTTTAAGTGCACAAGAAACTATTTCAAGAGAGTTCAGAATTAAGATAATAACGTGATACTCTAAGCAATTACACAGTAGCTATACGCAAATACTGTATTTAAAAAGCCTGTTTGTAATTAGAACTTTTTTAAAATTTTAAAAAAAATTTTTTAAACTATTTAAAAATATATATATTTTTCAGCATATATATATAACTAAAACCATAAAAGTTACACTAAAAAAAGCATTTGGTGTAAAAATAACTACCACTCTGAAATTAATAGTGAAGTTTACAAATAATTACAAGGAAAAGGCAAGTAACACATTGAATTAAACATTATATCTTGAAGTAGAAACACTGAAATACAACTTCAAAAAAGTATAATTTTTACAGTGCATTTAGGAGCAGTGTTGAAAGTTACTTTTAAAAGTAATGAATTACAATATTGCGTTACTCCATAAAAAAAACTAATTGCATTACATGCATTACGTCACTTTTCGTCACCTGAGCTGGGCTTGCTTATTTGACTTTAATAACAAACACCAAAAAGTTATATTTTAGGCAACTCTAAAAGCCCCTTCACATCAAAAGTTAAATTAATAAGCCACTACACTTACTCCTAATTTCTCTCATCATGGGGACAGGAGAACTGTAAATCAGTAAATGGGAAAACTTGCGTAACATATTCGAAAAAGTAACTCTTGTAAATGTAAAAGTAATTCATTACTTTACTAGTTACTTGAAAAAAAAGTAATCTGATTACTTAACGTGTTTCTTGT
>JAUZSZ010000132.1:30753912-30766426 GCA_034780575.1 Labeobarbus marequensis
AATTTTATTTATTTTTTTAAAAATATGCAAATTCATAATATATCTGATCATTATGGTTTATGAGTAAAGTGTGAAACTCACCAGAACACTGTGAGTCTGTGCAGTTTGACAGAGTGTTTAACTGATAGGAACCAGTCTCTAGTTTCAGGTGGTTCTGCAGGTTCATTGATCCATTTATCTATAGGCAAAATCGATCTTATCCACTCTCTTTCTTCATTATAGTAGTGTTTGATCTGTATGTCATCAGACACAACCAAAGCACTGAACAAAGGAAATGGATCTTCTTTTGTCATGCCTGTAAACATGTAATGGAGGAAGTGATTCTCTATAAAATCATTTTTGCCTGCACAAACCCTGGCATATTTCCAGTTCTCAGGGCCACCATGCACTTGTTTATCAGATCTTAGGTAGATCAGCCTTGCATATAAAACTATGTTACACATACTGTATGTTCCCACACTTATGTCTATAGAAAATGTTTTAAAAGAGATCATATTATTGTATATTAATGTATATTATTACATTTCAAACGAGCACCCTGAATGTCTTCTAAATGTAACTCACTTGATGAAATAAAAAAGTCCTGTCAAGTCAACCTTTATTTCTATAGCGCTTTAAACAATACAGGTTATTTCAGTGCAGCTTTACAGTGCAGGGCCGTGCAGAGAGGGGCCAGGGCTCAAAACAGGTATTTATTTATGGAGTAATTCCAATTTAACAATTACTATAGTAAAATTATAAATATGTATAATTATGAAAGGTCATAATTTGCATGTTCTGGAACTGCTTCACATTAATAGTCTTTTGGTGGCACTTCATTTAACCAATAAATGATAGTTTCTACCAAACGGTGTATCAATATGCAATACATATATAAGAGTAAACTAAACACTACTTACAATTAATACAATTTCTTCTTTATCAATTTCACGTCATCATAACAATAGTACAAGTTACCTCAAATGCAGAGCGCCAGAGGGTTAACAAAAAAACAAAAAACAAAAAGCAAAACAAAAACAAAGTTAGATGAATGTCCAACTAAAACATTTTAGAAAAACATTCCATGAATGATTTACAATTAATGCTGTTGTGTTAACATTTTGAGAACATTAAAAATCACATTACTTTGAATAAACTGTCTTTTGCCTAATGGATAGAGAGTCGAACTTGTAACCCAAAGGTCTTGGGTTCAAGTCTCAGGTCCGGCAGGGATTGTCGGTGGGCGGAGTGAATAACCAGCACTCTCTCCACCTTCAATACCATGACTGAGGTGAGACCTTTGAGCAAGGCACTGAACCCCCAACTGCTCCCCGCGCGCCGCAGCATTGGCTGCCCACTGCTCCGGGTGTGTGTGTTCACTACTGTATGTCTGCACTTGGATGGGTTAAATGCAGAGGACAAATTCCGAGTATGGGTCACCATACTTGGCCGCACACCACTTCCCTTTCCCTCTTTCCCTTTTCTTTTTGTTTCTGGAAGAATGTTTGTTTGTAACTTTAAAACAGAGCTTGCCAGAATGTTCCCTGTTAGTTGGGGGTGTAATGGACATAAATAGTATTTTAGCTGAAATAATATTACATCTGATAGCAATAAAGAGTTCCTAATTTGATTTCCCCACCTATGATTTACTTCGTTCAAGTAATGAGATAAATAAATGCTTTTGTTTTTTCAATTTATGATAAGTCTTATTAGTTCTTATAATAACTTTTTGATAATAATAACTTCTTATAATTACTCCTTAACTATTTTTTCCTAATAGAGCTGACACGATTTAAAAATATTGGGGGAAAAAACAAGAATACATACAATATGTTTTTTCACTGCACAGCTGGAAAATTAGTGTCTAATGTGAAAACTATGTGAACTCTCAGTCTAGTCTGTATCGAGCTCTTGATCAGACGCTTCGTCAAACGCTGGATTGGGGATCCGAAGCTGCTCCGTCACTCCACCATAATAACCATAACTTCTCATCAGACCTGTCAAAGATTCAGCAGATTATACAGCAGAAAACTTCATCTTGAGGACGTACAGTGTGTTTATGCCGAGCTGCACAGATGTCACACTTCATTTGTTTGATAAACATCTCATCATCAAAATCTCTATCACCATGTTTGCATATTTATACTGTCAAACTGTCCATTTCTAGTTCATATATTTTAAAATGGACATTTCCAAATGAGATTTAAAGCAACAATGATAATGTTGAATATTTGGTACTCACCATGTTGCTTCTTTTTTTTGTAGATGCAGCGATGAAACACAGTAAGGACTATAACTAAAACTACAGCTGATATTACTATTCCTACTGTAACAGGCCACTGAGATTCTGTTTCACAGTCAGAACATCTGCCATCTGCAGAACAAAAAAAATAATAATACATAAAAACAAAATCATAATACCAGCACTTATAATAAGCATTTACAGACTAATTTTCAATTAATCAAAGACATGCATTTATTGTTTGGATGAAACAAGAACATGTAGGTGCATGTGCACGGTTTAGTTGAATAGTAAAGTTTGCCTTCTTTAAGCCAGAACAATACTTTACACCAGTATGCAACACAACCGGGCATACTTGCATTATTAGCTTATAAATCAGTGCTGTAAACAAGTAGCATTTTATTCACGAGGGGAGTTTTTACCAATCAGTGGAGAATCATTAGGATTAGTTGTGAAAGTCAGATATGTTTCATGGTAGTCTAGCTTTATGTTTAATGTATCTATAAAACCACAATAAGGCTGTGTATACATCAATATCACACAATATTAACATGAACTAAAACTGAAATATAGTTTTTTTATATCTTTGCTTACTTAAATTTCTTCATATAGCCTAATAATTCATTTTTTATATTAAAGGTGCTGTATGTAAGATTGAACTAGGTATTGCAGTCCAAATTCAAGGCACGGAACGCACATTTTCAAAGGAGAATAACTGACTGTAGCATTGTTTGTTTTTCAGATGAGCAAGTATGTTAACTCAACGTGTTTCTTAAATATCTGCAAACATATTATGGTATTTTTACGCTTTAGTAGAGTCAAAAACTTACATACAGCACCTTTAAAAGAAAGAGATGCAGCATCATTACGAATAAACACGATTGAACAACAAACAAAACAAAACAATATTTTATATTAACAATAACCAAAATTTATTGATATTGATGATATTTATTAATGCACAATACTTTAGAAAGGCTATAGAAAACGTTACATGTGATGTGGTAATGTAAATAACTTTGATATATAGTGTTACAAAGAGTCGCAAAATCATAATTCTCATCATATACCTGTATTTATGGTGATATTTACCCCATTCTACTACAATTGGTTCTGTGCTGCTGTGAATGACAAAACAGTCATAAGATCCTTTGTGGTTTCTGTCAATCTCCACACTGGTTCTCATCTGAAAGGTTTCATCATCATTTGGTCTGATTCCAGATGATATCTTGTTCTCAGTGTTAATTCTGTCCAATCTAATGTTCATCTCAATATCTCTTGGGTAAAAGCCAGTGGCCAGACAGCTCAGAACCAGCTTACTGTGATCATCAGGAGCTTTCCTCGCAAAGACATTAACATCTGGTGAATCTGGAGCAGAAAATAATAATGCAATCAACAAAAAAACATTTACCAAGAATGTTCTCTCATAGTGTGAAAAAAATTTATAATGAATAATTTAAAGGGGTCATATGATGATTTCAAGTTTTCCTTTCTCTTTGGAGTTTTACAAGCTGATCGTGCATAGATAAGATCCCTGATGTTGCACAGACAAAAGTCTCAAAACCAAAGTGATATTCTTTATAAAAGTTAAGACTCGACCACGCCCTCTTAAAACAGCTTGTTCAAACATGCCCCCACATGTCTACGTCACAGTGTGGGAAGATTTGCAAAACACAGCAAAGAAAGAGGGTGGAACTATTATTCTCGCTGTTGTGTTGTTGCTGCCGTCGGCGCCATGTCCTGGAGACGCTGTGTTTCGTTGTGAAAGAGATACTACTTTATTTTGGCTTCCAAAAGAGTACATAACGAGAAATCAGTGGTTAAGTTGAGCTTACAACACTGTTCCAGAACAGTTCAACCCAAATATTAGAGTGTGTGCAGCTCATTTAAGGAGGACTATTTCCTGAACCTGGAAGTAGCCTGCCAGCTGTGCTCGAAGGCTGTTTCTATAAAGTGGGGCAACTGCAACTTTGCAAGGACAGTCTGGTGCTTCTGACTCACAGCCTGTAAGTATGTTTTCATATTTAAAGCCACTGACGATTCAAACGCGAGTTTTGAGCAGTGATGATGTTTGTCGTTTCTCCGATCACAAATGCAAACATGGTAATGTTTACGTGGCGCAATGCAACGCAATGCGTAAAAGGACAGTATAAGTCAATATAATCAGCAATAATGTCCCCAATGGATGCAACAAATGCCTCGTTTATAATGGGTTTTATTTTATTTATTTTTTTTGTGTCGTCCCGCCGGGACTTGGCATCACAAGGTAAGGCGCGTAACATTTCCGTCACACGTTTGAGGTATTCGGCCAATGACAACGCACTGGATAGCTGGCCAATCAGAGCATGCCTCGCTTCTCAGATGATGAGCTTTGTAAAAATCGACATGTTTCAGAAAGGCGGAGCATAGAGGAGCAACAATAATGTACAGTATGTGGAAAATAAGTTTTTTTTTTGTTTTTTTTTACCTTAAACCACATAAACACACTGCATTACGCTAAATACTCAAAATAATGTTTGTTTTAGCAATGTCATATGACCCCTTTAATAACTTAGTTAGCTGGCCTGTGATCCATTGTGCAGTCTTAACTTCTGCTGGCACTTAGTCAGATTTCCTGAAGTCCACACTCATCTAATATAACTGTAGTGAAAACCCTTGCATATGTGATCAAACACATTCATTTATATTTTTTGGAATTTAAACAAATGAAGGGTTTAAACATTGTGAAGGGCTGCTGATGAATAACCTGAACCCAGAAAACTAAGCGAAAACCGTGTTCAAGTGAGAATATTTCAATGACTCTAATGAGAATAATGCTGCCAGATCTTTCCCAGTTTTACATTTGCAAATCTTCATTTCTATTGACTTGTCATTGAACACATCACCTCTGTATCAAATTATAAAAAAACCTCCTGAAGTTGTGTCACAAACACACAAAGACAGGAGCTCATTAAAGTGATCTGATCAGAACTTACTCTTTTTTGTGTTATTAAATGTGGAGATCCAGTCCAGGCAGGTATTGATGAATGCTTGAAGTATAATTTGACTGTCCAACTTGATTTTGGTTTCTTTGGCATTTGTGCTTGTATCCTCTCCATCAAATCTAAATTCATCAACCGGTGTCAGATTCACTGATCCATCAGAAAGTTTCTCCTGTTCACAGCCAGTTATTCTCTGAAGAACATAAAGCTCTACAATCACAGAACATTAATGATGAGAAACTTAAATCTATGTATATTTATATTGGTGTGAGTAGGACACACTGTGGCTGCTCAGTGAAATTACACATTTTTTGTTCCACATTTAACATGTTGTGTAAAAGTCCAATAAAGTTTTATAGCAATGTCTGATAATGAAGAAGAGAAAGCTTTAATCTCACCAGAAAACTCAGTGCAGTTTGACAGAATCTTGATCAGATCCAGATACCAGTCTCTAGTTTCAGGAGGTCCTTTAGGATCTTTGTTCCAGTCATCTTCAGTCAGATTCTCTCTTATCCAGACTTGCTCTGCAATGCTGTAGTGAGAGATCTGTATGTCGTCAGATTCACCCACAGCACTGAACACTGGCAGTGTGTCTGCTTTTATCATGACTGTAAACGTGTAATGGAGGTAGTGCTTCGCTGAGAAGGTTAAAAACACGAATCACAATGGGATATGAGACACTTTTTGTATTGATATGAGTGAATTTTCCAAAATGATTTTCTTTCTTTCTTTCTTTTTTCACCTGTAGCCTACTTTGAATTTTCCACTTCAGTTTGTTAATATTCATAAAATTATTGGATGATGTCCTTTTTTTTCTCTTTTTTTTCCAAATACAAAGTTGTAGACACAATATGTCACCATGATTGAACTGCCCAAATATAATATGAAAACCACTGAGCAACTCTTTAAAATAAGACTCATTAGTTAACTACTTTAGCTAACATGAACTAAGAATAAACAATACTTATACAGCATTTATTAATCTTAGTTAATGTTAATTTCAACGTTTACTAATTCATTATTAAAATCAGAAGTTGTGCTTGTTAACAATATTTAATGTATAACATGAACTAACAATGAACAACTGTATTTTCTTTAACTAGCATTAACTAAAATGAATAAATACTGTAAGAAATGTATTATTCATTGTTCGTTCATGTCAGTTAATACATTAACATTAACTTATGGAACCTTATTGTAAAGCGTTACCTCTTTTCTTAGGTGCTCTGTATAGTCTGTAACTATATCTGTTGATCAGAAGTTAGGCTATGAAACTAATGAACTGTGCTTACCTTGCTGTGCATCGCTTAAAACAGGGGCAAACAACAAACAAATAGGCAAAACCATTCTTATGTCTACATAAAACATGTTTAAAGGAGAGCATATGAACCACTTTTGTCCTTTATATTTCAGCATCTTGTACGTCTACGTTAAATGACTCGAAATGCTTGCTTGATAGGTTCCTTTCCTCTTTTAAACTCATTGTCAACAGTATCTCTAAAACACACTCCTAAAACACACATCACTCTCACTCATTTTTTTTTTTTAAATAAAAATGGAAAGCATCTCTGTTGAAAAACAAGATTTTTTTGTAGACTAACATGCACTGTTGAATCATTCACACAGTAACAGAAACAAGAATTATTAAAGTAATTTGAGTCCAATTAAATTTCACATTGATTTAAGGCACCATATTTAGTGTATACAAAATCACACAACATTCATAAACAAGGAATGATTTTATGACACGATTTATAAAGTTTTAAACAATTTTACACAGTGATTATGAATGCTTTGCAAAACAGTGATTAGGCTAATATTACTTTTAGACAATGAAATTGGATGTTGATGTTTTATTTGCTGAAGAATTAGACAACATATCTATGCAAAACAAAACAAACAAACAAACAAAAAAACAATTATGTGTGTACTGCATTAGGCTAACCAAGACTTGTAATAGCACTTGCATGCTGTTGCTCTTTTGTTGGTTTCATTGCTATTGTAAGTCGCTTTAGATAAAAGCGTCTGCTAAATAACTAAATGTAAATGTAAATGCATCTACCCCAAAACCCTAACCCTACCGATCGCGTAGCATATACAAGCCAAAGTCCATTTTTGCGTATCAGTACCACGAGATTTCATTTTTATTTGGCGTACTATTTATACGTACATTTATGAGATCGGGTAGTGATATTACAGACAACTGTTCTTCTCCCCTCTATCAGAGAGGCATCTGCACTTCTTCACCATCGTTGCCATTAGTGTTTGTCAGACCTAGAATAAACAAAAAAACATCACAGATACATACAGATATCACATGCTCATAAATGGACACTTCTGATTGGACCTCCAATGTGATCTTGATACTTTGAAATGTATCTTCAAAAGATAAAAAAGATATTTAAAGCAACAATGCTCATGTTGAATATTTAGAACTTATCATTTGACCTTTTTTTTTTTGGCAAATGCAACAATCAATCACATTGAGAACTAGAACTTTAGCTGCTACTGTTTCTGCTATAATAAATTCTGTTAAAGGAAAAAAAGTAGGAAAAATAAATAATGCATCATAAAGCTTTCAAATGATGAACAGAGTTTAATCTTAATTATTTGTGGAAATGACACAAACTTTATTTAAAGTATGAAATGGAAATGGAGAATCAAAATGTCCTCATGAGAGGTTACTCTAAAATAAAAACATACTGCAAGTTTCATACCTCAAAGCTAGCTAAACACCAGAACATCGATCCCAAAGATCAGAAAGAACTATTTAAAATGGCAGCAAAATGAACAGCAGTTTTGTTTGTCAATCTCATTTCACAAAAGACTCTTTTCTTAATTACTCTCAACATGCTATCAGATTTTCTAAACATTTCTCATTAAAGCGCTTGTGAAATTGTGGATGGAAAAAAGTAATTTTTTACAAATGCTTGAACTTTTTGATGCAAAAATCTTTATATGAACAATTTTAACATCTGAAAATACATTTCATGACACCTTTAATTACATTAAAAACATCAACTCTACTCCTCCTTCTACGGTTTGTGATTGTATTTAATCTTCACTTTATAATTGCAGAAGTAGCATTAATGTATAATGGATATTCTGTTCACTCACCACTAAAGTTTTGTTGATATATGGTCCACACTGTTAAAAGTGGTCGTGTCAGAGTCAGACTGCTGTGAATGACCAGACAGTCATAAAACCCTTTGTGGTTTGTGTCAGTCTCCACACTGGTTCTCATCTGAAAGGATCCATCAGCATTTGGTCTGATTCCAGATGATATCTGGTTCTCAAGAACGGATTCATCCCACCTGATGTTCATCTCAATATCTCTGGGGTAGAAACCAGTGGCCAGACAGGTCAGAACCAGCTTACTGTGATCATCAGAAACTTTTGGCACAAAGACATGAACATCTGGTGGAGCTGGAGAAGAAAATAATAATGCAATTAACTGACAAATATTTATAAACACCTTGGTTTTGAAAGCAAGTCATAGGTTTTGAAAGATATAATCAGTATGAGCCTTTTTAATTTTCTATTTTATGATAGTTAGTAGATATCTAATAATTTAGTAAGCTGACATGCAATCTGTGACAGTCAAACTCCTGCAATCCAGATAAACATTAAGAAGTGTAAAGAAAACTCTTGCAAATGTGAAATCTTTTTCAAACATTTTTTTATTTTTTATTTTTTAGGAGAACTGTATGGAGACAGAATTAGAAACAACTTCCTTGAGTTATTGTGTGTAAAACTGATCTGATTAAAACATACTCTTTTTCATGTTGTTAAATGTGGAGATCCAGTCAGTGCAGGTCTTGAGGTAATGCTGCAGGAACTGGTTTCGTTCTGTTTGCTGATCCCATTCCCTTTTCGTTTCTTTAGCTTTGGGGTTTTTATCAATCCACTGCAGTGTGTCAGAATCAAATGCAATAAAATCCTCTCCATCAAATCCATATTCATCAAATGCTGTCAGTCTCTCTGTTCCATCAGGAAGTTTCTCCAGTTCACAACCAATAATTCTCTGAAGAACATGGAGCTCTACAATCACAGAACAACACTCATGAGAAACTTACAGTACATAAACAAATACAGTAACACTTCAGTATAGGGACCAATTCTCAGTATTAACTAGTTGCTTATTAGTATGCCTATTATTAACATATTGGCTGTTTCTTAGCACTTATAAAGCACATATTCTGCATGAACATATCCTACAGCTCTAATCCTACACTTCACAACTACCTTACTAACTATTAATAAGCAGCAAATTAGGAGATTATTTAGGCAAGGTTGTAGTTAATGGTTTGTTAAAAGTGAGAATTGGACCTTAAAATAAAGTGTGACCAAAAATACATGCGATTTCATAACATGTCTGATAATTGATGAGTAAAGCGTGAAGCTCACCAGCACACTGTGAGTCTGTGCAGTTTGACAGAGTCTTCATCTGATGAATGAACCAGTCTCTAGACTCAGGTGGTTCTTCAGGAGCATTGATCCAGTCATCTTCAGTCAGATGTGATCTTATCCAAACTCTTTCTTCATTACTGTACAGAGCGATCTGTCTGTCATCACACGCACACACAGCTTTGAACACATGATGTGTGTTTGCTTTGGAAAGGCCTGCAAACTTGCAGTGGAAGACGTGTTTCTCTGAGGAAGATAAAAACACGATACACTATGTAAAATGAGAGGCAGAATTATATTTGCTAAAAACATCTTAACTATGAAAAACTGATCAGAATATTTGTAGATGTAGCTGTCATCTGTCATCAGAAGGAAGAAATGTATGCAGAAATGAATGAACCTTGATCTTACCTTGCCTCGCGTCGATCAGAAAAGGATGCAAAAAAACGATAAACGAGACCATTCTTATGTCAAAAGAAAATGTTTTAAACGAGTCTAGCAACCATTTTTGGCCTGAAATATTTTAGATGAGCACCCTGTACATGTAAACGAGAAACTGGAAGTTGAAATGAGAAGAGTGTTGCTGCAGACATGCGGTAGCTTTCTGATTGATTTTTTCAAGACGTGACTCCGTAACCCGGAAGCTGTCTTTTGGGAATGTGCAAAACACAATAATGAGAAGAATAACAAAGTGCATTCAACAGTAAAACTGTTGTGCTACAAACCAGTGTGTTTACAGTTAAGACAATAATGGTAAGAAACTCCAGTTTGCAATATCAAACTGTTTTGTACAGCTAAAAATAGCTGGAGGTGGATCACACATGAAGCCAGACGCATTCAATTTACATACTGCAGCCTGGGCCTGTCAAAGTGCAGGCTGATTTATTGCTAAAAGTAGCTACATGACATCAACGAAAAACAGTGTCACTGAGTAGAATACATAAGGTGCATCCCAGTTTGTTCTGTTTAAATAGTGTGAGTAGTGTGTTCACAAGGAAAATTCCAACAAGAAAAAGTACACTTTAACCGGTTTATAAATAACGCTAAGAAAATTGCATTTAAAATGCAATACACTCTAAAAAATGCTGGGTTATTTATTTTTTAACCCAAATGCTGGGCTCAACCTGTTGGGTCATTTTATTGGGTTGTTTTTAATATTTTTTACCCAGGTGCTCGTTGGTTTTTCTGTAACTAAGCTGCTGGGTTATTTTTTTTCTACCTAACCGCTAGGTTGAGCTTGCTAGGTAGTATTTGACTTATTGGCAGGGGCACTGACTGACAGCTGAGTTTCACTCAGAGCGCTGGCTTTTTGGGGTCATCAGACACCCATTTTCCACAAGTTGTTATGATTCTTTAGGGTCTTAAATAAAACAACCAGCATGGTGGGTAAAAACATTAACCCAACCAGCTGGGCCAAAATAACCCAGCATGTGTTCTTTCCAATATTTACACCCAAGTTGGGTTGTTTTTAACCCAGCATTTTTAGAGTTAATATTCAACTAACAAAATTTAATTTTAGCGATGTCATATTACATCTCCTTCAGCCAGTAAAATTAAAATTGATTTGCCATAATTGATTCTGGATTGCCTTGACCACTCTTTGTTCCACCAGATGTACTGTAGTACATCCGGATACATTTCTTGATGTCAACTAAGATGAATTTATCCATAAATGCTATAAGAGTTGAGTTTGGAGAAGCTGCTTTCCTTGGAGGTTGTCGTTTTAGCATGTTATTCATAACTATGTTAAAATCGCCCCCTAAAATCAGAGAGGCAGTGGGATATTCCCCTAATGCAGAGGAACTTCAAAGCGAGTATCTAGATCTGGGCTTCGGAGCTTGTATTGCAAATCTTTTCTGATTTCTTTTTATATTAAGCAGCACAAAACATCAATCCATTAAGGTAAGCAGTTATAAACCAAAACGAATAAAAAAAAACAGTTACAAATGTGCTGCCAAAAAACAAAAACAAAAACAAAAAAAAAAACAAAAAATTTCAACGTTAAAAGGACACGATCAAGAGCCAACAGTCCTTTTTTGATTAAAGTGAATGTAATAATCTGAGGATCTGCCTGCAGTTTAGACTCGTTTTAAACACAGTGAACCAAGACTAGATTTCATATGATCTTGTAAGTAATCATCGGGTCAGTAACAGTAAGATCTATGTTTAGCCTGTTTACCTGATGATCACAGGGACATCCGAGATCATATGAAATCTACAGGAGGACGTTTTATGCAGATATGACTTTTAACTCATCAGATGGGCCTCCAGACATGACCTAAGATCCTTTATTTCAGATCACTGATCACATATAGTCATTTAGGAATATGAATCTTTCTTTTTTTTTATTTTATTTTTGGGATGCATGTACCACTCAGACATTTATTTGATATATTCATAGATTTTTTTATATTATTTTTGAAATAAATATTTTTTTTTTATTCATGAAGGATGCATCAAATTGATCAAAAATTACAGTAAATACATTCATAATGTTATGAAAATTTATTTTCTAATAAATGTTGTTTTGAACTTTCTCTTCATCAAAGAATCCTGAAAAAACATGCATTTATCTTTAACTATCTCACTTGCATATTATGTCTTAAATATTGTGATGAGTGTCCCGAGGACTCATCAGCGTTGCCCTGGAGACGGAGGAGGAACACCTGCACCCTCTCATCACGGCAGGATTCACATCTCCAAGTGAGCTGAGGACTAATGTGCCATACTCTTCTCGATTACAGATCCCAGCGAGTGACCGATCCTGCCCTGCCAGGAGCACCGCACCGACGCACCGCCCTGGGAAGAAATCGCACCAAGAAGAGCAACACAATGCCTCGGCCACCCTCTTGCACCGAACACCCCACTTTATTAATAAATCCACCTTCCGGGATATTTATTTTGC